>JAEUCK010007645.1:0-66860 GCA_017311455.1 Otocyon megalotis megalotis | reverse complement strand
ACCGTAACCCTAACTGTAACACCACCCATAACCTGTACCGCAACCCTAACCCTAACCCTAACCCTAACCCTAACCCTGACACTAACCTTTATGGTAACCCTAACCCTAATAATAACCCTAAACCTAACCCTAATCTCTATGGTAACACTAACAATAACCATAACCCTAACCTGTCCAGCGAACCCTAACCCTAACACTAACCCTAACCCTAACACTAACTCTAACCTGTATGGTAACCCTAAACCTAACCCTAAACCTAACCTATACCGTAAACCTAACACTAAATCTAAACCTATCCCTAACCCTAACCTTAACCCTAACCCTAAACTGTACCTTAACCCTAACCGTAACCCTAACCCTAAACTTAACCCTAACCCTAACCTCTACCGCAACCGTAACCGTACCCTTAACCCTCACCCTAACCCACACCCTAACCTTAATGTGTACTGTAACCCTAACCCTAACCCTGCCTGTACCATAACCCTAATACTAACCCTAACCCTACCCTGTACCGTAATCCCTAACCCTAACCCAAACCTGCCTAACCATAACCTGTACCATAATCCTAACACCAACTCCTAACCCTGCAACCTGTACGGCAACCCTAACCTCTAACTCCCAACCCAACTCCTAAACCTACCCTAACCCTAACTGTAACCTGTACCGCAACCCTAACCCTAATCCTAACATTAACCCTAACACTAACACTGACACTACCCTGTACGGTAACCCTAATCCTAAGCCTAATCCTAACCCTGAAGTGTAGAGTCACCCTAACCCTAACAATAACCCTTATCTGTACCATAACCCTAACCCTAACTCTAACCTTAACCTTAACCCTAACCATAACCCTCACCGTAACCCTAACCTGTACCATAAACATAACTGTAACCCTGAACCCACGCTAAGCCTAAACCTAACCAGTACCGTAACCCTAACTCTAACCCAACCCTAAACTTAACCCTAAACTGTACCGTACCCTAACCCTAAAGGTAACCCTAACCCTACCTGTCCCGTTACCCTACACCTACACATAACCCTATCCTGTACCGTATCCCTAACCCTAACCCTAACCTGTACCGCAACCCTAATTCTAACCCTAACCCTAACCCTAACCCTGACCCTAACCGTAACCCTGACCTGTACCTTAACCGTAACCGTAACCATAACCCTAAACCTAACCCTAACCTATACTGCAACCCTGACCCTAACCCTAACCCTAACCCTAACAGTAACCCTGTCACTAACCTGTCCGGTAACCCTAACTGTAACCCCAAACCTACCTTAACCCTGACCTTAACCTGTACCGTAACGCTAACCGTAACCCTAAAGTATCCTTAACCCTAACCCTAACCCGAACCGTAACCCTAACCCTATCCTGTACTGTAACCCTAACACTAACCCTAACCCTAACGTGTACCGTAAACCTAACCCGACCCAAAAACCTAACCCTAACCTGTACCATATCCTTAAAACTAACCCTAACCCTAAACCTACCCTAACCTGTACCGTAACCCTACACCTAACCCTAAAGCTAACCCTAACGCCAACCTATACTGTAACTCTAACCATAACCCTAAACCTAACCATAACCTCTACCGTAACCATAAAACCTAACCCTAACCTGTACCGTAACCCTACCCCTAACCCTAACCCTAACCCTAACCGTAACCCTGACACTAACCTGTACGGTAACCCAAACCCTACCATAACCCTAACGATAAACCTAACCTGTAAGGTAACACTAACAGTAATCCTAAAATGTACCGCATCCCTAAACCTAACCCTAACCCTAACCCTAACCCTAACCTGTACGGTAACCCTAACCCTAATCCTAAACCTAACCTGTACCATAAACCTAACACTAAACCTAAACCTATCCCTAACCCTAACCTGTAACTTAACAATAACCCTAAACCTAACCCTAACCTTAACCCTAACCCTAACAACAACCCTAACCCTAAACTTAACCCAAAACTGAACCATAACCGTAACCCTAACCCTACACTTAAACCTATCCCTAACCTGTACCGTAGCCCTAAGCTTAACCCTAACCCTAAATCTAAACCTAAATCTCACCTGTACCGGAACCCTAAACCTAACCCTACCCCTAACCCTAAAGTTAACCTATAACGTATCCCTAAACCTAAACCTAACTGTAACCCTAACTTGTACCGTCACCCTAATCCTAAACCTAATCTTCACCTAACCTGTACTGTAACCCTAACCCTAATCCTAACCTTAACCTGTAACATAACCCTAACGCTAAACCTAAAACTAACCATAACCTCTACCGTAAACCTAACCCTAAACCTAACCCTAACCCTAACCTGTATTGAAACCCTAACCCTGACCCTAACCGTAACCCTGACCTGTACCTTAACCCAAACCGTAACCATAACCCTAACCCTAACCCTAACCCTAACCTGTACTGCAACCCTAACCCTAACCCTAACCCTAAACCTAACAGTAACCCTGACACTAATCTGTACGGTAACACTAACCGTAACCAAACCCTAACCCTAACCTGTACGGTAAACCTAAACGTAAAAATAACCACAACCTGTACTGCAACGCTAACCCTAATCATAACCCTAACCCTAACGTGTACGGTCACCCTAACCCTACCCTAACCCTAACCTGTACCGTAACCCTAACCTAACCCTAACCCTAACCCTAACTTGTATCGAAACCCTAACCCTAACCCTAACTCTAACCCTACCTGTAACATAAACCTGACGCTAAGCCTAACCCTAACCTGTACCGTAACCCTAAACCTAACCCTAACCCTAACCCTAACGTTAACCTATATCGTCACCCTAAACCTAAACCTAATCGTAACCCTAACTTGTTCCTTAACCCTAACCCTAACCCTAACCCTAACCCTAACCCTAACCTGTACGGTAAACCTAAACGTAAAAATAACCACAACCTGTACTGCAACGCTAACCCTAATCATAACCCTAACCCTAACGTGTACGGTCACCCTAACCCTACCCTAACGCTAACCTGTACCGTAACTCTAACCTAACAACCCTAACCCTAAACCTAACTTGTATCGAACCCTAACCCTAACTCTAACTCTAACCCTACCCTGTACCATAAAACTGATTTTAACCCTAACCCTAACCTGTACTGTAACCCTAAACCTAAACCTAACGCTAAACCTAACCTGTACCGTAACCCTAAACCTAACCCTAACCCTAACCCTAACGTTAACCTATATCGTCACCCTAAAACTAAACCTAATCTTAACCCTAACTTGTTCCTTAACCCTAAACCTAACCCTAACCCTAACCCTGCCTGTACCATAACCCTAATACTAACCCTAACCCTAACCTGTACCGTAACCCTAACCCTAACCCTAAACCTAACCATAACCTGTACCATAATCCTAACACTAACCCTAACCCTAACCTATACAGTAACCCTAACCCTAACTCTAACCCTAACCCTAACCCTAATCCTAACCCTGAACCTAACCTGTACGGTAACCCTAACCCTAACCCTAACCCTCACCCTAACCTGTATGGTAACCCTACCAGTAAACCTAATCATAAACCTAACCGGTACCATAACCCTAACCGTAACCCAAACACTAACCTGTATCGTAACCCTAACCTTAGCCCTAAAACCAACCCTAACCCTAACCCGTACCGTAACCTTAAACCTAACCTTAACCCTAACCCTAACGCTAACCAGTATGGTAACCCTTACCCTAACCCTAACCTGTGCCGTACCCTAAACCTCACACTAAATCTAACCTTAACCCTAACCCTAACCCTGACCCTAACCGTAAACCTAACCTGTATCGTAACCGTAACCGTCACCCTAAACCCAAACTTAGCCTAAGTCTAACTACTACCATAACCCTAACCCTACCCTAAACTTAACCCTAAACTGTACTGTATCCCGAACCCTAACACCAACCCTAATCCTTACCTTTAGCCTGACCCTAACACTAACCCTAAACCTAACCATAACCTATACCGTAACCCTAACACTAACCCTAACCTAATGCTAACCTGTACCGTAACCATAACCCGAACACTAACCCTAACCTCTACTGCAACCCTAACCCTAACCTTTATGGAAACCCCAACCCTAACACTAACCCTAGCGTGTACCGCAAACATAACCTTAACCCTAAACATAACCCTAACCCTGACACTAACCTGTATGGTAACCCTTACCCTAACCATAACCCTAACACTAAACCTAACCTGTACAGTAACCCTAACCATAACCGTAACCCTAACCTGTACCGCAAACCTAACCCTAACCCTAAACGTAACCCTAAACCTAACCCTATCATGTACAGTAACCCTAACCCTAACCTTAACCCTAACCCTAACCTGTACCGCAACCGTAACCGTACCCTTAACCCTCACCCTAACCCACACCCTAACCTTAATGTGTACTGTAACCCTAACACTAACCCTAACACTAACTTGTACCATAAACCTAAACCTAAACCTAACCCTAATGCTAAACTATACTGTAACCCTAAATAAACCTAACTGTAACCCTAACTTGACCGTAACCCTAACCCTAACCCTAAAATTCACCCTAACCTGTACCGTAACCCTACCCTCACCCTAAACTGTACCATGACCCTAACCCTAACGCTAACCATAACGCTAACCCTTACATGTACCGTAACCCTACCCCTAACCGTAACCCTCACCTGTACCGTAACCCTAACTGTAACACCACCCATAACCTGTACCGCAACCCTAACCCTAACCCTAACCCTAACCCTAACCCTAACCCTAACCCTGACACTAACCTTTATGGTAACCCTAACCCTAATAATAACCCTAAACCTAACCCTAATCTCTATGGTAACACTAACAATAACCATAACCCTAACCTGTCCCGCAACCCTAACCCTAACACTAACCCTAACCCTAACACTAACTCTAACCTGTATGGTAACCCTAAACCTAACCCTAAACCTAACCTATACCGTAAACCTAACACTAAATCTAAACCTATCCCTAACCCTAAAATTAACCCTAACCCTAAACTGTACCTTAACCCTAACCGTAACCCTAAACCTAACCTTAACCGTAACCCTAACCTGTACCGTTACCATATCCTTAACCCTAACCCTAAACCTATCCCTAAACCTAACCCTATCATGTACTGTAACCCTAACACTAACCCTAACACTAACCTGTACCGTAACCCTACCCTAACCGAAAACCTAACCCTAACCTGTACCGTAAAACTAAACCTAACCCTAACCCTAAACCTACCCCTAACCTGTACCGTAACCCTAAACCTAACCCTCACCATAACCCTAACGCTAACCTGTACTGTAACCCTAACCCTAACCGTAAACCTAACCCTAACACTAAACCTAACCCTGACACTAAACGGTACGGTAACCCTAACCCTAACCCTAACCTCAACCCTAACCTGTATGGTAACCCCAATCCAAACCCTAATCCTAACCTGTACCGTAACCCTAACCCTAACCCTCAACCTAACCATAATCTGTACCGTAACCGTAACCCTAACCCTAACCCTAACCATAACTTGTACTGCAACCCTAACCCTATCCATATGGCTAATCCTAACATTTACGGTAACCCGGACCCTAACCCTAACCCTAACCTGTACCGCAACCCGAATGCTAACACTAACCCTAATACTAACCCTGACCCTAACCTGTAGTTAACCCTAACCCTAACCCTAACCCTAAACCCAAATCTAAACTTTACGGTAACCCCAAACCTAACCCTAACTGTAACCTGTACCGCAACCCTAACCCTAATCCTAACATTAACCCTAACACTAACACTGACACTACCCTGTACGGTAACCCTAATCCTAAGCCTAATCCTAACCCTGACGTGTAGAGTCACCCTAACCCTAACAATAACGCTTATCTGTACCATAACCCTAACCCTAACTCTAACCTTAACCCTAACCATAAGCCTCACCGTAACCCTAACATGTACCATAAACATAATTGTAACCCTAAACCCACGCTAAGCCTAAACCTAACCAGTACCGTCACCCTAACTCTAACCCAACCCAAAACTTAACCCTAAACTGTACCTTAACCCTAAACCTAAAGGTAACCCTAACCCTTACCTGTGACGTTACACTACACCTAACCGTAACCCTATCCTGTACCATATCCCTAACCCTAAACCTAACCTGTACCGCAACCCTAATTCTAACCCTAACCCTAACACTAACCCTGACCCTAACCGTAACCCTGACCTGTACCTTAACAGTAACCGTAACCATAACCCTAAACCTAACCCTAACCTATACTGCAACCCTGACCCTAACCCTAACCCTAACAGTAACCCTGTCACTAACCTGTACGGTAACCCTAACTGTAACCCTAACCCTACCTTAACCCTAACCTTAACCTGTACCGTAACGCTAACCGTAACCCTAATGTATCCTTAACCCTAACCCTAACCCGAACCGTAACCCTAACCCTATCCTGTACTGTAACCCTAACACTAACCCTAACCCTAACGTGTACCGTAAACCTAACCCGACCCCAAAACCTAACCCTAACCTGTACCATATCCTTAAACCTAACCCTAACCCTAAACCTACCCTAACCTGTACCGTAACCCTACACCTAACCCTAAAGCTAACCCTAACGCTAACCTATACTGTAACTCTAACCATAACCCTAAACCTAACCATAACCTCTACCGTAACCCTAAAGCTAACCCTAACCTGTACCGTAACCCTAACCCTTACCCTAACCCTAACCTGTACCGTAACCCTAACCCTAATGCTAACCTGTACCTTAACCCTAACCCTTACTCTAACCCTAACCTGTACCGTAACCCTAACCCAAATGCTAACCTGTACCTTAACCGTAACCCTAACCCTACCTCTACTGCAACCCTAACCCTATCCATAACCCTAATCCTAACATTTACGGTAACCCCAACCCTAAACCTAACCCTAACCTGTACCGCAACCCTACCCCTAACCCTAACCCTAACCCTAACCGTAACCCTGACACTAACCTGTACGGTAACCCAAACCCTACCATAACCCTAACGATAAACCTAACCTGTAAGGTAACACTAACGGTAATCCTAAAATGTACTGCATCCCTAAACCTAACCCTAACACTAA
The DNA here is from genome assembly GCA_017311455.1 of Otocyon megalotis megalotis. Lineage (NCBI taxonomy): Eukaryota > Metazoa > Chordata > Mammalia > Carnivora > Canidae > Otocyon > Otocyon megalotis. Next base: position 59,735 of record JAEUCK010007645.1, on the reverse strand, counting down.
CCCTAACCCTAACCTGTACGGTAACCCTAACCCTAATCCTAACCCTAACCTGTACCATAAACCTAACACTAAACCTAAACCTATCCCTAACCCTAACCTGTAACTTAACAATAACCCTAAACCTAACCCTAACCTTAAAACTAACCTGTACCATAACCCTAAACCTAACCCTAACCTTAACCCTAACGTTAACCTATATCGTCACCCTAAACCTAAACCTAATCGTAACCCTAACTTGTTCCTTAACCCTAACCCTAACCCTAACCCTAACCCTGCCTGTACCATAACCCTAATACTAACCCTAACCCTACCCTGTACCGTAACCTAACCCTAACCCTAAACCTAACCATAACCTGTACCATAAACCTAACACAAACCCTAACCCTAACCTGTACGGTAACCCTAACCCTAACTCTAACCCTAACCCTAACCCTAATCTTAACCCTGAATCTTACCTGTACGGTAACCCTAACCCTAACCCTAACCCTCACCCTAATCTGTATGGTAACCCTACCAGTAAACCTAATCATAAACCTAACCGGTACCATAACCCTAACCGTAACCCAAACACTAACCTGTATCGTAACCCTAACCTTAGCCCTAAAACCAACCCTAACCCTAACCCGTACCGTAACCCTAAACCTAACCTTAACCCTAACCCTAACGCTAACCAGTATGGTAACCCTTACCCTAACCCTAACCTGTGCCGTACCCTAAACCTCACACTAAATCTAACCTTAACCCTAACCCTAACCCTGACCCTAACTGTAAACCTAACCTGTACCGTAACCGTAACCGTCACCCTAAACCCAAACTTAGCCTAAGTCTAACTACTACCATAACCCTAACCCTAACCCTAACTTAACCCTAAACTGTACTGTATCCCGAACCCTAACACCAACCCTAATCCTTACCTTTAGCCTGACCCTAACACTAACCCTAAACCTAACCATAACCTATACCGTAACCCTAACACTAACCCTAACCTAATGCTAACCTGTACCGTAACCATAACCCGAACACTAACCTTAACATCTACTGCAACCCTAACCCTAACCTTTATGGAAACCCCAACCCTAACACTAACCCTAGCGTGTACCGCAAACATAACCTTAACCCTAAACATAACCCTAACCCTGACACTAACCTGTATGGTAACCCTTACCCTAACCATAACCCTAACACTAAACCTAACCTGTACAGTAAGCCTAACCGTAACCGTAACCCTAACCTGTACCGCAACCCTAACCCTAACCCTAAACGTAACCCTAAACCTAACCCTATCATGTACAGTAACCCTAACCCTAACCTTAACCCTAACCCTAACCTGTACCGCAACCGTAACCGTACCCTTAACCCTCACCCTAACCCACACCCTAACCTTAATGTGTACTGTAACCCTAACACTAACCCTAACACTAACTTGTACCATAAACCTAAACCTAAACCTAACCCTAATGCTAAACTATACTGTAACCCTAAATAAACCTAACTGTAACCCTAACTTGACCGTAACCCTAACCCTAACCCTAAAATTCACCCTAACCTGTACCGTAACCCTACCCTCACCCTAAACTGTACCATGACCCTAACCCTAACGCTAACCATAACGCTAACCCTTACATGTACCGTAACCCTACCCCTAACCGTAACCCTCACCTGTACCGTAACCCTAACTGTAACACCACCCGTAACCTGTACCGCAACCCTAACCCTAACCCTAACCCTAACCCTAACCCTGACACTAACCTTTATGGTAACCCTAACCCTAATAATAACCCTAAACCTAACCCTAATCTCTATGGTAACACTAACAATAACCATAACCCTAACCTGTCCCGCAACCCTAACCCTAACACTAACCCTAACCCTAACACTAACTCTAACCTGTATGGTAACCCTAAACCTAACCCTAAACCTAACCTATACCGTAAACCTAACACTAAATCTAAACCTATCCCTAACCCTAAAATTAACCCTAACCCTAAACTGTACCTTAACCCTAACCGTAACCCTAAACCTAACCTTAACCGTAACCCTAACCTGTACCGTTACCATATCCTTAACCCTAACCCTAAACCTATCCCTAAACCTAACCCTATCATGTACTGTAACCCTAACACTAACCCTAACACTAACCTGTACCGTAACCCTACCCTAACCGAAAACCTAACCCTAACCTGTACCGTAAACCTAAACCTAACCCTAACCCTAAACCTACCCCTAACCTGTACCGTAACCCTAAACCTAACCCTCACCATAACCCTAACGCTAACCTGTACTGTAACCCTAACCCTAACCGTAAACCTAACCCTAACACTAAACCTAACCCTGACACTAAACGGTACGGTAACCCTAACCCTAACCCTAACCTCAACCCTAACCTGTATGGTAACCCCAATCCAAACCCTAATCCTAACCTGTACCGTAACCCTAACCCTAACCCTCAACCTAACCATAATCTGTACCGTAACCGTAACCCTAACCCTAACCCTAACCATAACTTGTACTGCAACCCTAACCCTATCCATATGGCTAATCCTAACATTTACGGTAACCCGGACCCTAACCCTAACCCTAACCTGTACCGCAACCCGAATGCTAACACTAACCCTAATACTAACCCTGACCCTAACCTGTACGTTAACCCTAACCCTAACCTTAACCCTAAACCCAAATCTAAACTTTACGGTAACCCCAAACCTAACCCTAACTGTAACCTGTACCGCAACCCTAACCCTAATCCTAACATTAACCCTAACACTAACACTGACACTACCCTGTACGGTAACCCTAATCCTAAGCCTAATCCTAACCCTGACGTGTAGAGTCACCCTAACCCTAACAATAACGCTTATCTGTACCCTAACCCTAACCCTAACTCTAACCTTAACCCTAACCATAAGCCTCACCGTAACCCTAACATGTACCATAAACATAATTGTAACCCTAAACCCACGCTAAGCCTAAACCTAACCAGTACCGTCACCCTAACTCTAACCCAACCCAAAACTTAACCCTAAACTGTACCTTAACCCTAAACCTAAAGGTAACCCTAACCCTTACCTGTGACGTTACACTACACCTAACCGTAACCCTATCCTGTACCATATCCCTAACCCTAAACCTAACCTGTACCGCAACCCTAATTCTAACCCTAACCCTAACACGAACACTGACCCTAACCGTAACCCTGACCTGTACCTTAACAGTAACCGTAACCATAACCCTAAACCTAACCCTAACCTATACTGCAACCCTGACCCTAACCCTAACCCTAACCCTAACAGTAACCCTGTCACTAACCTGTACGGTAACCCTAACTGTAACCCTAACCCAAACTTAACCCTAACCTTAACCTGTACCGTAACGCTAACCGTAACCCTAATGTATCCTTAACCCTAACCCTAACCCGAACCGTAACCCTAACCCTATCCTGTACTGTAACCCTAACACTAACCCTAACCCTAACGTGTACCGTAAACCTAACCCGACCCCAAAACCTAACCCTAACCTGTACCATATCCTTAAACCTAACCCTAACCCTAAACCTACCCTAACCTGTACCGTAACCATACACCTAACCCTAAAGCTAACCCTAACGCTAACCTATACTGTAACTCTAACCATAACCCTAAACCTAACCATAACCTCTACCGTAACCCTAAAGCTAACCCTAACCTGTACCGTAACCCTAACCCTTACCCTAACCATAACCTGTACCATAACCCTAACCCTAATGCTAACCTGTACCTTAACCCTAACCCTACCCTAACCCTAACCTGTACCGTAACCCTAACCCAAATGCTAACCTGTACCTTAACTGTAATTCCACCTTGGCTTTGCTGTAAATTCCACCTTATCTATAAATTTTTTAATTCCTAATATTTACGTGTAAAATCTCCTAAATTCCCTTAAATTCTACCCCAATTTGTACTAAGAATTTCCTTGGCTTCCTAATTCTGAATTTTGAATTTTAAATTGTGAATTTGACATTTTTCAATTCTAGGCTGTAAATTCTTAAATTTCATTTACCCTTAATTATAACTTGGGCTTCTGGTAATACTAATGTAATCTTGGCCAGTTTCGTATCTCCAAATCCTAACTCCTAACACTAATCCAATCTTGCAACCTGTACGGTAACCCCAACTCCTAATCCTAACCTCAACCTGTACCATAAACTCAACACTAAACCTAAACCTATCCCTTTAACCCTAACCTGTAACTAACACAACCCTAAACCTAACCCTAACGCTAACCCTAACCTGTACCGTAACCCTAAACCTAACCCTAACCCTAACCCTAACGTTAACCTATATCGTCACCCTAAAACTAAACCTAATCTTAACCCTAACTTGTTCCTTAACCCTAAACCTAACCCTAACCCTAACCCTGCCTGTACCATAACCCTAATACTAACCCTAACCCTACCCTGTACCGTAACCTAACCCTAACCCTAAACCTAACCATAACCTGTACCATAAACCTAACACAAACCCTAACCCTAACCTGTACGGTAACCCTAACCCTAACTCTAACCCTAACCCTAACCCTAATCTTAACCCTGAATCTAACCTGTACGGTAACCCTAACCCTAACCCTAACCCTCACCCTAACCTGTATGGTAACCCTACCAGTAAACCTAATCATAAACCTAACCGGTACCATAACCCAAACCGTAACCCAAACACTAACCTGTACCGTAACCCTAACCTTAGCCCTAAAACCAACCCTAATCCTAACCCGTACCGTAAACCTAAACCTAACCTTATCCCTAACCCTAACGCTAACCAGTATGGTAACCCTTACCCTACCCTAACCTGTGCCGTACCCTAAACCTCACACTAAATCTAACCTTAACCCTAACCCTAACCCTGACCCTAACCGTAAACCTAACCTGTATCGTAACCGTAACCGTCACCCTAAACCCAAACTTAGCCTAAGTCTAACTACTACCATAACCCTAACCCTAACCCTAACTTAACCCTAAACTGTACTGTATCCCGAACCCTAACACCAACCCTAATCCTTACCTTTAGCCTGACCCTAACACTAACCCTAAACCTAACCATAACCTATACCGTAACCCTAACACTAACCCTAACCCTAATGCTAACCTGTACCGTAACCATAACCCGAACCCTAAACCTAACCTCTACTGCAACCCTAACCCTAACCTTTATGGAAACCCTAACCCTAACACTAACCCTAGCGTGTACCGCAAACGTAACCTTAACCCTAAACATAACCCTAACCCTGACACTAAACTGTATGGTAACCCTGACCCTAACCATAACACTAACACTAAACCTAACCGGTACAGTAACCCTAACCGTAATAATAACCCTAACCTGTACCGCAACCCTAACCCTAACCCTAAACGTAACCCTAAACCTAACCCTAACATGTACAGTAACCCTAACCCTAACCTTAACCCTAACCCTAGCCTGTACCGCAAACCGTAAATGTACCCTTAACCCTCACCCTAACCCACACCCTAACCTTAATGTGTATTGTAACCCTAACACTCACCCTAACCCTAACTTGTACCGTAAACCTAAACCTAACCCGAAACCTAACACTAACCTATACTGTAACCCTAAATAAACCTAACCATAACCCTAACTTGACAGTACCCCTAACCCTAACCCTAAACTTCACCCTAACCTGTACCGTAACCCTACCCTAACCCTAAACTGTACCATGACCCTAACCCTAACGCTAACCATAACGCTAACCCTTACATGTACCGTAACCCTACCCCTAACCGTAACCCTCACCTGTACCGTAACCCTAACTGTAACACCACCCATAACCTGTACCGCAACCCTAACCCTAACCCTAACCCTAACCCTAACCCTAACCCTGACACTAACCTTTATGGTAACCCTAACCCTAATAATAACCCTAAACCTAACCCTAATCTCTATGGTAACACTAACAATAACCATAACCCTAACCTGTCCCGCAACCCTAACCCTAACACTAACCCTAACCCTAACACTAACTCTAACCTGTATGGTAACCCTAAACCTAACCCTAAACCTAACCTATACCGTAAACCTAACACTAAATCTAAACCTATCCCTAACCCTAACCTTAACCCTAACCCTAAACTGTACCTTAACCCTAACCGTAACCCTAACCCTAAACTTAACCCTAACCCTAACCGTAACCCTAACCTGTACCGTTACCATATCCTTAACCCTAACCCTAAACCTATCCCTAAACCTAACCCTATCATGTACTGTAACCCTAACACTAACCCTAACACTAACCTGTACCGTAACCCTACCCTAACCGAAAACCTAACCCTAACCTGTACCGTAAACCTAAACCTAACCCTAACCCTAAACCTACCCCTAACCTGTACCGTAACCCTAAACCTAACCCTCACCATAACCCTAACGCTAAAATGTACTGTAACCCTAACCCTAACCGTAAACCTAACCCTAACACTAAACCTAACCCTGACACTAAACGGTACGGTAACCCTAACCCTAACCATAACCCTACACTCAACCTAACCTGTACGGTAACCCCAACCCAAACCCTATTCCTAACCTGTACCGTAACCCTAACCCTAACCCTCAACCTAACCATAATCTGTACCGTAACCGTAACCCTAACCCTAACCCTAACCATAACTTGTACTGCAACCCTAACCCTATCCATATGGCTAATCCTAACATTTACGGTAACCCGGACCCTAACCCTAACCCTAACCTGTACCGCAACCCGAATGCTAACACTAACCCTAATACTAACCCTGACCCTAACCTGTACGTTAACCCTAACCCTAACCCTAACCCTAAACCCAAATCTAAACTTTACGGTAACCCCAAACCTAACCCTAACCGTAACCTGTACCGCAACCCTAACCCTAATCCTAACATTAACCCTAACACTAACACTGACACTACCCTGTACGGTAACCCTAATCCTAAGCCTAATCCTAACCCTGACGTGTAGAGTCACCCTAACCCTAACAATAACCCTTATCTGTACCATAACCCTAACCCTAACTCTAACCTTAACCCTAACCCTAACCATAAGCCTCACCGTAACCCTAACATGTACCATAAACATAATTGTAACCCTAAACCCACGCTAAGCCTAAACCTAACCAGTACCGTCACCCTAACTCTAACCCAACCCTAAACTTAACCCTAAACTGTACCGTAACCCTAACCCTAAAGGTAACCCTAACCCTACCTGTGACGTTACCCTACACCTACACATAACCCTATCCTGTACCGTATCCCTAACCCTAACCCTAACCTGTACCGCAACCCTAATTCTAACCCTAACCCTAACCCTAACACTGACCCTAACCGTAACCCTGACCTGTACCTTAACCGTAACCGTAACCATAACCCTAAACCTAACCCTAACCTATACTGCAACCCTGACCCTAACCCTAACCCTAACCCTAACAGTAACCCTGTCACTAACCTGTACGGTAACCCTAACTGTAACCCTAACCCAACCTTAACCCTAACCTTAACCTGTACCGTAACGCTAACCGTAACCCTAATGTATCCTTAACCCTAACCCTAACCCGAACCGTAACCCTAACCCTATCCTGTACTGTAACCCTAACACTAACCCTAACCCTAACGTGTACCGTAAACCTAACCCGACCCCAAAACCTAACCCTAACCTGTACCATATCCTTAAACCTAACCCTAACCCTAAACCTACCCTAACCTGTACCGTAACCCTACACCTAACCCTAAAGCTAACCCTAACGCTAACCTATACTGTAACTCTAACCATAACCCTAAACCTAACCATAACCTCTACCGTAACCATAAAACCTAACCCTAACCTGTACCGTAACCCTAACCCTTACCCTAACCCTAACCTGTACCGTAACCCTAACCCTAATGCTAACCTGTACCTTAACCGTAACCCTAACCCTACCTCTACTGCAACCCTAACCCTATCCATAACCCTAATCCTAACATTTACGGTAACCCCGACCCTAAACCTAACCCTAACCTGTACTGCAACCCTACCCCTAACCCTAACCCTAACCCTAACCGTAACCCTGACACTAACCTGTACGGTAACCCAAACCCTACCATAACCCTAACGATAAACCTAACCTGTAAGGTAACACTAACGGTAATCCTAAAATGTACTGCATCCCTAAACCTAACCCTAACACTAACCCTAACCCTAACCTGTACGGTAACCCTAACCCTAATCCTAACCCTAACCTGTACCATAAACCTAACACTAAACCTAAACCTATCCCTAACCCTAACCTGTAACTTAACAATAACCCTAAACCTAACCCTAACCTTAACCCTAACCCTAACAACAACCCTAACCCTAAACTTAACCCAAAACTCAACCATAACCGTAACCCTAACCCTACACTTAAACCTATCCCTAACCTGTACTGTAGCCCTAAGCCTAACCCTAACCCTAAATCTAAACCTAAATCTCACCTGTACCGGAACCCTAAACCTAACCCTACCCCTAACCCTAAAGTTAACCTATAACGTATCCCTAAACCTAAACCTAACTGTAACCCTAACTTGTACCGTCACCCTAATCCTAAACCTAATCTTCACCTAACCTGTACTGTAACCCTAACCCTAATCCTAACCTTAACCTGTAACATAACCCTAACGCTAAACCTAAAACTAACCATAACCTCTACCATAAACCTAACCCTAAACCTAACCCTAACCCTAACCTGTATTGAAACCCTAATCCTGACCCTAACTGTAACCCTGACCTGTACCTTAACCCAAACAGTAACCATAACCCTAACCCTAACCCTAACCCTAACCTGTATTGAAACCCTAACCCTGACCCTAACTGTAACCCTGACCTGTACCTTAACCCAAACAGTAACCATAACCCTAACCCTAACCCTAACCCTAAGCTGTACTGCAACCCTAACCCTAACCCTAACCCTAAACCTAACAGTAACCCTGATGCTAACCTGTACGGTAACCCTAACCGTAACCAAAACCTAACCCTAACCTGTACGGTAAACGTAAACGTAAAAAAACCAAAACCTGTACTGCAACGCTAACCCTAATCATAACCCTAACCCTAACGTGTATGGTCACCCTAACCCTACCCTAACCCTAACCTGTACCGTAAACCTAACCTAATCCTAACCCTAACCCTAACTTGTATCGAAACCCTAACCCTAACCCTAACTCTAACCCTACCTGTAACATAAACCTGAAGCTAACCCTAATCCTAACCTGTACCGTAACCCTAAACCTAACCCTAACCCTAACCCTAAAGTTAACCTATATCGTCACCCTAAACCTAAACCTAATCGTAACCCTAACTTGTTCCTTAACCCTAACCCTAACCCTAACCCTAACCCTAACCCTAACCCTAACCTGTACGGTAAACCTAAACGTAAAAATAACCACAACCTGTACTGCAACGCTAACCCTAATCATAACCCTAACCCTAACGTGTACGGTCACCCTAACCCTACCCTATCCCTAACCTGTACCGTAACTCTAACCTAACAACCCTAACCCTAAACCTAACTTGTATCGAACCCTAACCCTAACTCTAACTCTAACCCTACCCTGTACCATAAAACTGATGCTAACCCTAACCCTAACCTGTACTGTAACCCTAACCTAACCCTAACGCTAACCCTAACCTGTACCGTAACCCTAAACCTAACCCTAACCCTAACCCTAACGTTAACCTATATCGTCACCCTAAAACTAAACCTAATCTTAACCCTAACTTGTTCCTTAACCCTAAACCTAACCCTAACCCTAACCCTGCCTGTACCATAACCCTAATACTAACCCTAACCCTAACCTGTACCGTAACCCTAACCCTAACCCTAAACCTAACCATAACCTGTACCATAATCCTAACACTAAACCTAACCCTAACCTGTACGGTAACCCTAACCCTAACTCTAACCCTAACCCTAACCCTAATCTTAATCCTGAACCTAACCTGTACGGTAACCCTAACCCTAACCCTAACCCTCACCCTAACCTGTATGGTAACCCTACCAGTAAACCTAATCATAAACCTAACCGGTACCATAACCCTAACCGTAACCCAAACACTAACCTGTATCGTAACCCTAACCTTAGCCCTAAAACCAACCCTAACCCTAACCCGTACCGTAACCCTAAACCTAACCTTAACCCTAACCCTAACGCTAACCAGTATGGTAACCCTTACCCTAACCCTAACCTGTGCCGTACCCTAAACCTCACACTAAATCTAACCTTAACCCTAACCCTAACCCTGACCCTAACCGTAAACCTAACCTGTACCGTAACCGTAACCGTCACCCTAAACCCAAACTTAGCCTAAGTCTAACTACTACCATAACCCTAACCCTAACCCTAACTTAACCCTAAACTGTACTGTATCCCGAACCCTAACACCAACCCTAATCCTTACCTTTAGCCTGACCCTAACACTAACCCTAAACCTAACCATAACCTATACCGTAACCCTAACACTAACCCTAACCTAATGCTAACCTGTACCGTAACCATAACCCGAACACTAACCTTAACATCTACTGCAACCCTAACCCTAACCTTTATGGAAACCCCAACCCTAACACTAACCCTAGCGTGTACCGCAAACATAACCTTAACCCTAAACATAACCCTAACCCTGACACTAACCTGTATGGTAACCCTTACCCTAACCATAACCCTAACACTAAACCTAACCTGTACAGTAACCCTAACCATAACCGTAACCCTAACCTGTACCGCAAACCTAACCCTAACCCTAAACGTAACCCTAAACCTAACCCTATCATGTACAGTAACCCTAACCCTAACCTTAACCCTAACCCTAACCTGTACCGCAACCGTAACCGTACCCTTAACCCTCACCCTAACCCACACCCTAACCTTAATGTGTACTGTAACCCTAACACTAACCCTAACACTAACTTGTACCATAAACCTAAACCTAAACCTAACCCTAATGCTAAACTATACTGTAACCCTAAATAAACCTAACTGTAACCCTAACTTGACCGTAACCCTAACCCTAACCCTAAACTTCACCCTAACCTGTACCGTAACCCTACCCTAACCCTAAACTGTACCATGACCCTAACCCTAACGCTAACCATAACGCTAACCCTTACATGTACCGTAACCCTACCCCTAACTGTAACCCTCACCTGTACCGTAACCCTAACTGTAACACCACCCATAACCTGTACCGCAACCCTAACCCTAACCCTAACACTAACCCTAACCCTGACACTAACCTTTATGGTAACCCTAACCCTAATAATAACCCCAAACCTAACCCTAATCTCTACGGTAACACTAACAATAACCATAACCCTAACCTGTCCCCAACCCCAACCCTAACACTAACCCTAACCCTAACACTAACTCTAACCTGTATGGTAACCCCAACCCTAATCCTAACCCTAACCTGTACCATAAACCTAACACTAAAACTAACCTATCCCTAACCCTAACCTGTAACTTAACAATAACCCAAACCTAACCCTAACCTTAACCCTAACCCTAACAACAACCCCAACCCTAAACTTAACCCAAAACTGAACCATGTCCGTAACCCTAACCCTACACTTAAACTCTATCCCTAGATCCCTGGGTGCAGCGGCTTGGCGCCTGCCTTGGCCCAGGGCGCGATCCTGAGACCCGGGATCGAATCCCACATCGGGCCTCCTGGCATGGAGCCCAAGCCCCTCTGCCTGTGTCTCTGTCTCTCTCTCTCTGTGACTATCATAAATAAATTAAAAAAAAAAAAATTTAAACCTATCCCTAACCTGTACCGTAGCCCTAAGCTTAACCCTAACCCTAAATCTAAACCTAAATCTCACCTGTACCGGAACCCTAAACCTAACCCTACCCCTAAACCTAAAGTTAACCTATAACGTATCCCTAAACCTAAACCTAACTGTAACCCTAACTTGTACCGTCACCCTAATCCTAAACCTAATCTTCACCTAACCTGTACTGTAACCCTAACCCTAATCCTAACCTTAACCTGTAACTTAACCCTAACGCTAAACCTAAAACTAACCATAACCTCTACCGTAAACCTAACCCTAAACCTAACCCTAACCCTAACCTGTATTGAAACCCTAACCCTGACCCTAACCGTAACGCTGACCTGTACCTTAACCCAAACCATAACCATAACCCTAACCCTAACCCTAACCCTAACCTGTACTGCAACCCTAACCCTAACCCTAACCCTAAACCTAACAGTAACCCTGACACTAACCTGTACGGTAACACTAACCGTAACCAAACCCTAACCCTAACCTGTACGGTAAACGTAAACGTAAAAATAACCACAACCTGTACTGCAACGCTAACCCTAATCATAACCCTAACCCTAACGTGTACGGTCACCCTAACCCTACCCTAACTCTAACCTGTACCGTAACCCTAACCTAACCCTAACCCTAACCCTAACTTGTATCGAAACCCTAACCCTAACCCTAACTCTAACCCTACCTGTAACATAAACCTGACGCTAAGCCTAACCCTAACCTGTACCGTAACCCTAAACCTAACCCTAACCCTAACCCTAACGTTAACCTATATCGTCACCCTAAACCTAAACCTAATCGTAACCCTAACTTGTTCCTTAACCCTAACCCTAACCCTAACCCTAACCCTAACCCTAACCTGTACGGTAAACCTAAACGTAAAAATAACCACAACCTGTACTGCAACGCTAACCCTAATCATAACCCTAACCCTAACGTGTACGGTCACCCTAACCCTACCCTAACGCTAACCTGTACCGTAACTCTAACCTAACAACCCTAACCCTAAACCTAACTTGTATCGAACCCTAACCCTAACTCTAACTCTAACCCTACCCTGTACCATAAAACTGATGCTAACCCTAACCCTAACCTGTACTGTAACCCTAACCTAACCCTAACGCTAACCCTAACCTTACCGTAACCCTAAACCTAACCCTAACCCTAACCCTAACGTTAACCTATATCGTCACCCTAAAACTAAACCTAATCTTAACCCTAACTTGTTCCTTAACCCTAAACCTAACCCTAACCCTAACCCTGCCTGTACCATAACCCTAATACTAACCCTAACCCTAACCTGTACCGTAACCCTAACCCTAACCCTAAACCTAACCATAACCTGTACCATAATCCTAACACTAACCCTAACCCTAACCTGTACAGTAACCCTAACCCTAACTCTAACCCTAACCCTAACCCTAATCCTAACCCTGAACCTAACCTGTACAGTAACCCTAACCCTAACCCTAACCCTCACCCTAACCTGTATGGTAACCCTACCAGTAAACCTAATCATAAACCTAACCGGTACCATAACCCTAACCGTAACCCAAACACTAACCTGTATCGTAACCCTAACCTTAGCCCTAAAACCAACCCTAACCCTAACCCGTACCGTAACCCTAAACCTAACCTTAACCCTAACCCTAACGCTAACCAGTATGGTAACCCTTACCCTAACCCTAACCTGTGCCGTAACCCTAAACCTCACACTAAATCTAACCTTAACCCTAACCCTAACCCTGACCCTAACCGTAAACCTAACCTGTACCGTAACCGTAACCGTCACCCTAAACCCAAACTTAGCCTAAGTCTAACGACTACCATAACCCTAAACCTAACCCTAAACTTAACCCTAAACTGTACTGTATCCCGAACCCTAAAACCAACCCTAATACTTACCTTTAGCCTGACCCTAACACTAACCCTAAACCTAACCATAACCTATACCGTAACCCTAACACTAACCCTAACCCTAATGCTAACCTGTACCGTAACCATAACCCGAACACTAACCCTAACCTCTACTGCAACCCTAACCCTAACCTTTATGGAAACCCCAACCCTAACACTAAACCTAGCGTGTACCGCAAACATAACCTTAACTCTAAACATAACCCTAACCCTGACACTAACCTGTATGGTAACCCTTACCCTAACCATAACCCTAACACTAAACCTAACCTGTACAGTAACCCTAACCGTAACCGTAACCCTAACCTGTACCGCAACCCTAACCCTAACCCTAAACGTAACCCAAAACCTAACCCTAACATGTACAGTAACCCTAACTAAGCCTAACCTGTACCGCAACCGTAACCGTACCCTTAACCCTCACCCTAACCCACACCCTAACCTTAATGGGTACTGTAACCCTAACCCTAACCCTGCCTGTACCATAACCCTAATACTAACCCTAACCCTACCCTGTATGGTAACCCTAACCCTAACTCTAACCCTAACCCTAACCCTAATCTTAACCCTGAACCTAACCTGTACGGTAACCCTAACCCTAACCCTAACCCTCACCCTAACCTGTATGGTAAACCTACCAGTAAACCTAATCATAAACCTAACCGGTACCATAACCCTAACCGTAACCCAAACACTAACCTGTACCGTAACCCTAACCTTAGCCCTAAAACCAACCCTAACCCTAACCTGTACCGTAACCCTAAACCTAACCTTAACCCTAACCCTAACTCTTACCAGTATGGTAACCCTTACCCTAACCCTAACCTGTGCCATAACCCTAAACCTCACACTAAATCTAACCTTAACCCTAACCCTAACCCTGACCCTAACCGTAAACCTAAACTGTACCGTAACCGTAACCGTCACCCTAAACCCAAACTTAGCCTAACTACTACCATAACCCTAACCCTAACCCTAAACTTAACCCTAAACTGTACTGTATACTGAACCCTAAACCAACCCTAATCCTTACCTTTAGCCTGACCCTAACACTAACCCTAAACCTAACCATAACCTATACCGTAACCCTAACACTAACCCTAACCCTAATGCTAACCTGTACCGTAACCATAACCCGAACAGTAACCCTAACCTCTACTGCAACCCTAACCCTAACCTTTACGGAAACCCCAAACCTAACACTAACCCTAGCGTGTACCGCAAACATAACCTTAACCCTAAACATAACCCTAACCCTGACACTAACCTGTATGGTAACCCTTACCCTAACCATAACCCTAACACTAAATCTAACCTGTACAGTAAGCCTAACCGTAACCGTAACCCTAACCTGTACCGCAACCCTAACCCTAACCCTAAACGTAACCCTAAACCTAACCCTAACATGTACAGTAACCCTAACTCTAACCTTAACCCTAACCCTAACCTGTACCGCAACCGTAACCGTACCCTTAACCCTCACCCTAACCCACACCCTAACCTTAATGTGTACTGTAACACTAACCCTATCCCTAACCCTAACCCTAACCTAACAAACCTAACCCTAACCCTAACTTGTATCGAAACCCTAACCCTAACTCTAACCCTACCCTGTACCATAAAACTGACGCTAACCCTAACCCTAACCTTTACGGTAACCCCAAACCTAACACTAACCCTAGCGTGTACCGCAAACATAATCTTAACCCTAAACATAACCCTAACCCTGACACTAACCTGTATGGTAACCCTTACCCTAACCATAACCCTAACACTAAACCTAACCTGTACAGTAACCCTAACCGTAACCGTAACCCTAACCTGTACCGCAACCCTAACCCTAACCCTAAACCTAACCCTAAACCTAACCCTAACATGTACAGTAACCCTAACCCTAACCTTAACCCTAACCCTAACCTGTACCACAACCGTAACCGTACCCTTAACCCTCACCCTAACCCACAACCTAACCTTAATGTGTACTGTAACCCTAACACTAACCCTAACCCTAACTTGTACCATAAACCTAAACCTAAACCTAACCCTAACGCTAAACTATACTGTAACCCTAAATAAACCTAACTGTAACCCTAACTTGACCGTAACCCTAACCCTAACCCTAAACTTCACCCTAACCTGTACCGTAACCCTACCCTAACCCTAAACTGTACCATGACCCTAACCCTAACGCTAACCATAACGCTAACCCTTACATGTACCGTAACCCTACCCCTAACCGTAACCCTCACCTGTACCGTAACCCTAACCGTAACCCCACCCATAACCTGTACCGCAACCCTAACCCTAACCCTAACCCTAACCCTAACCCTAACCCTAACCCTGACACTAACCTTTATGGTAACCCTAACCCTAATAATAACCCTAACCCTAACCCTAATCTCTACGGTAACACTAACTATAACCATAACCCTAACCTGTCCCGCAACCCTAACCCTAACACTAACCCTAACCCTAACACTAACTCTAACCTGTATGGTAACCCTAAACCTAACCCTAAACCTAACCTATACCGTAAACCTAACACTAAATCTAAACCTATCCCTAACCCTAAACTTAACCCTAACCCTAAACTGTACCTTAACCCTAACCGTAACCCTAACCCTAAACCTTAACCCTAACCCTAACCGTAACCCTAACCTGTACCGTTACCATATCCTTAACCCTAACCCTAAACCTATCCCTAAACCTAACCCTATCATGTACTGTAACCCTAACACTAACCCTAACACTAACCTGTACCGTAACCCGACCCTAACCGAAAACCTAACCCTAACCTGTACCGTAAACCTAAACCTAACCCTAACCCTAAACCTACCCCTAACCTGTACCGTAACCCTAAACCTAACCCTCACCATAACCCTAACGCTAACCTGTACTGTAACCCTAACCCTAACCGTAAACCTAACCCTAACACTAAACCTAACCCTGACACTAAACGGTACAGTAACCCTAACCCTAACCATAACCCTAACCTCAACCCTAACCTGTACGGTAACCCCAACCCAAACCCTATTCCTAACCTGTACCGTAACCCTAACCCTAACCCTCAACCTAACCATAATCTGTACCGTAACCGTAACCCTAACCCTAACCCTAACCATAACTTGTACTGCAACCCTAACCCTATCCATAACGCTAATCCTAACATTTATGGTTACCCGGACCCTAACCCTAACCCTAACCTGTACCGCAACCCAAATTCTAATACTAACCCTAATACTAACCCTGACCCTAACCTGTAGGTTAACCCTAACCCTAACCCTAACGCTAAACCTAAATCTATACTTTACGGTAACCCCAACCCTAACCCTAACCGTAACCTGTACCGCAACCCTAACCCTAATCCTAACATTAACCCTAACACTAACACTGACACTACCCTGTACGGTAACCCTAATCCTAAGCCTAATCCTAACCCTGACGTGTAGAGTCACCCTAACCCTAACAATAACCCTTATCTGTACCATAACCCTAACCCTAGCTCTAACCTTAACCCTAACCCTAACCATAAGCCTCACCGTAACCCTAACATGTACCATAAACATAATTGTAACCCTGAACCCACGCTAAGCCTAAACCTAACCAGTACCGTAACCCTAACTCTAACCCAACCCTAAACTTAACGCTAAACTGTACCGTAACCCTAACCCTAAAGGTAACCCTAACCCTACCTGTCCCGTTACCCTACACCTACACATAACCCTATCCTGTACCGTATCCCTAACCCTAACCCTAACCTGTACCGCAACCCTAATTCTAACCCTAACCCTAACCCTAACCCTGACCCTAACCGTAACCCTGACCTGTACCTTAACCGTAACCGTAACCATAACCCTAAACCTAACCCTAACCTATACTGCAACCCTGACCCTAACCCTAACCCTAACCCTAACAGTAACCCTGTCACTAACCTGTCCGGTAACCCTAACTGTAACCCCAACCCTACCTTAACCCTGACCTTAACCTGTACCGTAACGCTAACCGTAACCCTAAAGTATCCTTAACCCTAACCCTAACCCGAACCGTAACCCTAACCCTATCCTGTACTGTAACCCTAACACTAACCCTAACCCTAATGTGTACCGTAAACCTAACCCGACCCAAAACCTAACCCTAACCTGTACCATATCCTTAAACCTAACCCTAACCCTAAACCTACCCTAACCTGTACCGTAACCCTACACCTAACCCTAAAGCTAACCCTAACGCTAACCTATACTGTAACTCTAACCATAACCCTAAACCTAACCATAACCTCTACCGTAACCCTAAACCTAACCCTAACCTGTACCGTAACCCTAACCCTTACCCTAACCCTAACCTGTACCGTAACCCTAACCCTAATGCTAACCTGTACCTTAACCGTAACCCTAACCCTACCTCTACTGCAACCCTAACCCTATCCATAACCCTAATCCTAACATTTACGGTCACCCCGACCCTAAACCTAACCCTAACCTGTACCGCAACCCTAACCCTAACCCTAACCCCAACCGTAACCCTGACACTAACCTGTACGGTAACCCAAACCCTACCATAACCCTAACGATAAACCTAACCTGTAAGGTAACACTAACGGTAATCCTAAAATGTACCGCATCCCTAAACCTAACCCTAACACTAACCCTAACCCTAACCTGTACGGTAACCCTAACCCTAATCCTAACCCTAACCTGTACCATAAACCTAACACTAAACCTAAACCTATCCCTAACCCTAACCTGTAACTTAACAATAACCCTAAACCTAACCCTAACCTTAACCCTAACCCTAACAACAACCCTAACCCTAAACTTAACCCAAAAATGAACCGTAACCGTAACCCTAACCCTACACTTAAACCTATCCCTAACCTGTACTGTAGCCCTAAGCCTAACCCTAACCCTAAATCTAAACCTAAATCTCACCTGTACCGGACCCATAAACCTAACCCTACCCCTAACCCTAAAGTTAACCTATAACGTATCCCTAAACCTAAACCTAACTGTAACCCTAACTTGTACCGTCACCCTAATCCTAAACCTAATCTTCACCTAACCTGTACTGTAACCCTAACCCTAATCCTAACCTTAACCTGTAACATAACCCTAACGCTAAACCTAAAACTAACCATAACCTCTACCGTAAACCTAACCCTAAACCTAACCCTAACCCTAACCTGTATTGAAACCCTAACCCTGACCCTAACCGTAACCCTGACCTGTACCTTAACCCAAACCGTAACCCTAACCCTAACCCTAACCCTAACCTGTACTGCAACCCTAACCCTAACCCTAACCCTAAACCTAACAGTAACTCTGACACTAACCTGTACGGTAACCCTAACCATAACCAAACCCTAACCCTAACCTTTACGGAAAACCGAAACGTAAAAATAACCACAACCTGTACTGCAATGCTAACCCTAATCATAACCCTAACCCTAACGTGTACGGTCACCCTAACCCTACCCTAACCCTAACCTGTACCGTAACCCTAACCTAACAACCCTAACCCTAACCCTAACTCTAACCCTACCCTGTACCATAAACCTGACGCTAACCCTAACCCTAACCTGTACTGTAACCCTAAACCTAACCCTAACGCTAACCCTAACCTGTACCGTAACCCTAAACCTAACCCTAATCCTAACCCTAACGTTAACCTATATCGTCACCCTAAACCTAAACCTAACCGTAACCCTAACTTGTTCCTTAACCATAACCCTAACCCTAACCCTAACCCTGACCCTGCCTGTACCATAACCCTAATACTAAACCTAACCCTACCCTGTACCGTAACCCTAACCCTAACCCTAAACCTAACCATAACCTGTACCATAATCCTAAAACTAACCCTAACCCTAACCTGTACAGTAACCCTAACCCTAACTCTAACCCTAATCCTAAACCTGAACCTAACCTGTACGGTAACCCTAACCCTAACCCTAACCCTCACCCTAACCTGTATGGTAACCCTACCAGTAAACCTAATCATAAACCTAACCAGTACCATAACCCTAACCGTAACCCAAACACTAACCTGTACCGTAACCCTAATCTTAGCCCTAAAACCAACCCTAACCCTAACCTGTACCGTAACCCTTAACCTAACCTTAACCCTAACCCTAACGCTAACCAGTATGGTAACCCTTACCCTAACCCTAACCTGTGCCGTAACCCTAAACCTCACACTAAATCTAACCTTAACCCTAAGCCTAACCCTGACCCTAACCGTAAACCTAACCTGTACCGTAACCGTAACCGTCACCCTAAACCCAAACTTAGCCTAAGTCTAACTACTACCATAACCCTAAACCTAACCCTAAACTTAACCCTAAACTGTACTGTATCCCGAACCCTAACACCATCCCTAATCCTTACCTTTAGCCTGACCCTAACACTAACCCTAAACCTAACCATAACCTATACCATAACCCTAAAACTTACCCTAACCCTAATGCTAACCTGTACCGTAACCATAACCCGAACACTAACCCTAACCTCTACTGCAACCCTAACCCTAACCTTTACGGAAACCCCAACCCTAACACTAACCCTAGCGTGTACCGCAAACATAACCTTAACTCCTAACATAACCCTAACCCTGACACTAACCTGTATGGTAACCCTTACCCTAACCATAACCCTAACACTAAACCTAACCTGTACAGTAAGCCTAACCGTAACCGTAACCCTAACCTGTACCGCAACCCTAACCCTAAACCTAACCGTAACCCTAAACCTAACCCTAACATGTACAGTAACCCTAACCCTAACCTTAACCCTAACCCTAACCTGTACCACAACCGTAACCGTACCCTTAACCCTCACCCTAACCCACACCCTAACCTTAATGTGTACTGTAACCCTAACACTAACCCTAACCCTAACTTGTACCATAAACCTAAACCTAAACCTAACCC
Source organism: Otocyon megalotis megalotis (assembly GCA_017311455.1). Lineage (NCBI taxonomy): Eukaryota > Metazoa > Chordata > Mammalia > Carnivora > Canidae > Otocyon > Otocyon megalotis. The sequence continues at coordinate 39,090 of JAEUCK010007645.1, read as the reverse complement.
TAACGCTAAACTATACTGTAACCCTAAATAAACCTAACTGTAACCCTAACTTGACCGTAACCCTAACCCTAACCCTAAACTTCACCCTAACCTGTACCGTAACCCTACCCTAACCCTAAACTGTACCATGACCCTAACCCTAACGCTAACCATAACGCTAACCCTTACATGTACCGTAAGCCTACCCCTAACCGTAACCCTCACCTGTACCGTAACCCTAACCGTAACCCCACCCATAACCTGTACCGCAACCCTAACCCTAACCCTAACCCTAACCCTGACACTAACCTTTATGGTAACCCTAACCCTAATAATAACCCTAACCCTAACCCTAATCTCTACGGTAACACTAACTATAACCATAACCCTAACCTGTCCCGCAACCCTAACCCTAACACTAACCCTAACCCTAACACTAACTCTAACCTGTATGGTAACCCTAAACCTAACCCTAAACCTAACCTATACCGTAAACCTAACACTAAATCTAAACCTATCCCTAACCCTAACCTTAACCCTAACCCTAAACTGTATCTTAACCCTAACCGTAACCCTAACCCTAACCCTAACCCTGACACTAACTTGTACGGTAACCCTAACCCTTACCGTAACCCTAACCATAACCCTAACCTGTAAGGTAACCCTAACTGTAACCATAATCCTAACCTGTACCGCATCCGTAAACCTTACACTAACCCTAACCCTAACCTGTAACCCTATCCCTAATGCTAACCCTAACCTGTACCGTAAACCTAACACTAAACCTAAACCTATTCCTAACCAAACCTTAACCCTAACCCTAACTCTAACGTGTAACTTAACCTTAACCCTAACCCTAACCTTAACCTTAACAATAACAATAAACCTAACCCTAACCTTAACCCGAAACTGAACCACAAACGTAACCCTATCACTAACCCTAATCTGACTGTAACCCTAACACTAACCCTAACCCTAACCTCTACCGTAACCCTAACCGTACCCGTAAACCTAACCCTAACCTGTAACGTAACCCTAAACCTTACCCTAAAGCTAAATCTAAACCTAAACCTCACCTGTACCATAACCCTAAACCTGACCCTACCCCTAACCCTAACGCTAACCTATACCGTAACCCTAACTCTAAACCTAACCGTAACCCTAACTTGTACCGTAATCCTAACCCTTAACCAAAACTTCACCCTAACCTGTACCGTAAACCTAACCCTAACTCTAACCCTAATGCTAACCTGTACCGTAACCGTAACCGAAACCATAAACCTAACCTGTACTGCAACCCTAACCTTATCCATAACACTAACCATAACCTTTATGGGAACCCCAACCCTGTACCGCAACCCTAACCCTAAACATAACCATAAACCTGACAATAACCTGTCCGGTAACCCTAATCCTAACCATAACCTAACCCTAACCTATAAGGTAACCCTAACCGTAAGCATAACCCTAACATGTATGGCATCACTAAACCTAACCCTAACCCTAACCCTAACCCCAACCCTAACCTGTACCGTAAATCTAACACTAAACCTAAACTTATCCCTAACCCTAACCTTAAGCCTAAACCTAACCCTAACCTGTACCTTAACCTTAGCCCTAACCCTAACCCTAATCCTAACCTTAACCCTGAACCTGAACCTAACCCTAACCATAACCGTAACCCTAACCTGTACCGTAACTGTAAACGTAGCCCTAACCCTAACCGTAACCCTAACCCTAACCGAAACTTCACCCTAAACCTAACCATATCATGTACCGTAACCCTAACCCAAACCCTACCCTAACTTGTACCGTAATCCTATCCCCAACCCTAAACCTAATGCTAACCTGTGCCATAACCGTAACCCTCACCCTAACCCTTACCTTAACCTTAACCCTAACGCTAACCCTAAACTGTACTGCAACACTAACCCTAACCATAACCCTAAGCCAAACCGTTATGGTAACCCCAAACCTAAACCTAACCCTAGCCTGTACCGCAACCCTAACCCTAACCCTAAACCTAACCCTAACCCTGACACTAACCTGTATGGTAAACCTAAACCTAACCATAACCATAACCATAACCCTAACCCTAACCCTAACCCTAACCTGTACGGTAACATTAACCGTTACCATAACACTAACGTGTACCGCAAACCTAAACCTAACCCTAACCCCAACTTTAACCTAACGTGTAGGTGACCCTAACCCTAACCTCACCTGTACCATCAACCTAACACTAAACCTAAACCATCCCTAACCCTAAACTTAACCCTAAACTGTACAGTAAACCTAACCCTAACCCTAACCCTAAACTTTACCCTAACACTAATCCTAACCGTAACTGTAAACTGTACCGTAACCGTAACCGTTACCGTAACCCTACCCTTACCCTAACCATAACCCTAACGCTAAACTGTACTGTAACTCTAACACTAACCTTAACCTTAACATGTACCGAAAACCTAACCATACCCAAAAACCTAAACCTAACCTTACCCTAACCCTAAAACTAACACTAAACCTAACCTGTACCATAACCCTAAACTTAACCCTAACCCTAACCCTAACGCTAACCTATACCGTAAACCTAACCATAAACCTAACCGAAACCCTAACCTGTACCGTAAGCCTAACCCTACCACTAAAACTAAACCTAACCTGTACCCTAACCCTAAACCTAAACCTAACCCTCAACCTAAATATAACCCTAACCTGTACCGTAACCCTAAACTTAACCCTAACACTAAGCCTACGCTAACCTATACCATAACCCTAACCCTAAACCTAACCATAGCCCTAACTTGTACCGTATCCCTAACCCTATCCCTAAACATCACCCTAACCTGTACCGTAACCCTAACTCTAACCCTAACCTAACCTGTACCGTAACACTAACCCTAACCCTAACCCTAACCCTGACACTAACCTGTATGGTAACCCTAACCCTAACCATAACCACAAACCTAACCGTAACCTATACGGTAACCCTAACTGTAACCATTACCCTAACCTGAACCGCAAATATAACCATACCCTGAACATAAACTTAAACCTAACCCTAACCTGTACGGTAACCCTAACCCTAAACTTAACCCTAACCTAACCTGTACCATAAACCTAACACTAAACCTTAACCTATCCCTAATCCTAACCTTAACCCTAAACCTAACCCTAACCTGTACCGTAATCCTAACCCTAACCTTAACCCTACCCCTAAACCTAACCCTAACCCTAACCTGTACTGCAACCGTAACCCTATCCAAAACGCTAACCCTAACCTTTACGGTAACCCCATCCGTATCCCTAACCCTAACCCTAACCCTAACCCTAAGCGTAACCTGTACCCTAACCCTAACACTAACCTTAAACCTAACCATAACCTGTACCGTAACCCTAACCCTAACCCTAAACCTAACCTGTACCATAAACCTAACCATAAACCTAACCATAATGTTAACCTCTACCGTTACCGTAAACCTAACCCTAACCCTAACCTGTACTGAAACCGTAATCCTATCCAAAACGCTAACCCTAACCTTTACGGTAACCCCATCCGTATCCCTATCCCTAACCCTAACCCTAACCTGTACCGCAATCCTAACCCTAACCCTAACCCTAACTTTAACATAACTGTATGGTAACCCTAACAATAACCATAACCCTAACCCTAACCTATAAGTTAACCCTAACCGTAACCATAACCCTAACCTGTACCGCATCCCTAAACCTAAACCTAACCCTAACCTGTATGGTAACCCTAACCCTAATCTAACCCTAACCTCTACCTACACCTAACACTAAACCTAAACCTCTCCCTATCCCTAACCTTAACCCTAACCCTAACCCTAACCTGTACCTTAACATTAACCCTAACCCTAACCCTAAACTTAACCCTACCCTAACCCTAACCCTAACCATAAACCTAACCTGTACCATAACTGTAATGGTAAGCATAAACCTTACCCTAACCCTAACCCTAATGCTAACCTGTACCGTAACCCTAACCCTAACCCTAACCCTTACCCTAACGTTAACCCTACCCTAACCCTAACCCTAACCGTAACCCTAATCTGTACCGTAACCTTAACAGTAAAAATAAACCTAACCCTAACCCTAACCCTAACCTGTCCCGTAACCCTAACCCTACCCGTAAACCTAACCTTAACCTGTACTGAAGCCCTAAACCTAACCCTAACCGTAAAACTAATCCTAACCCTAACCTGTACCGTAACACTAAACCTAACCCTGAACCTAAGCCTAACGCTAACCTATACCGTAACCCTAACCCTAAACCTAACCGTAACCCTAACTTGTCCCGTAACCCTAAACATAACCCTAATCTTCACGCTAACCTGTACCGTAAGCCTAACCCAAACCATTACCCTACCTGTACTGTAACCCAAACCCTAACCCTAAACCTAATGATAACCTGTACCATAACCCTAACCCAAACCCTAACCAAAACCTGTATCGCAACCCTAACCCTACCGTAACCCTAACCTGTACTGCAACCCAAACTCTAACCATGAACTTACCCAAACCTTTATGGTAACCCCAACCCTAAACCTAAACCTAGCCTGTACCGCAACCCTAACCATAACCCTAACCCTAAACCTAACCCTGACACTAACCTGTATGGTAAACCTAAACCTAACCATAACCTAACCCTAACCCTAACTTGTACGGTAACCCTAACCGTAACCATAACCCTAACCTGTACCACAACCCTAACCTTAAACCTAACCCTGACATTTTCCCTAACCTATACGGTGACCCTAACCCTAACCCTAACCCTAACCGTAACCTGTACCGTAACCCTAAATCTAACCTCAAATTTAACCCTAACCATAACCTGTACCGTATCCCTAACACTAACCCTAACCCTAACCTTAAACGGTACTGTAACCCTAACCGTAACCCTAACACGTACCGTAACCCTAACCCCACCCCAAAACCTAACCTTAACCTGTACCATAACCCTACCTAACCCTAACCGTAAAACTAACCCTAACCCTAACCTGTACCGTACACCAAACCTAACCCTAAACCTAAGCCTAATGCTAACCTATCCGTAACCGTAACCCTAACCCTAACTTGTCCCGTAACCCTAAACATAACCCTAAACGTAACCCTAACTTGTACCGTAAACCTAACACTAAACCTAAACCATTCCTATGTCTAACCCTAACCCTAACCCTAAACTGTACCCTAAACCTAATCCTAAACCAAACCCTAATGCTAAACTCTACCGTAACCGTAAACCTAACCCTATCCCTAACCTGTACTGCAACCCTAACCCTATCCAAAACCCTAACCCTAACCTTTATGGTAACCCCAACACTAACCCTAACCCTAACCCTAACCTTAACCCTACACTAACCGTAAACCTAACCGTAACCGTAACCTGAACCATAACCATAGCCATAACCATAAACCTAACCCTCCACCTAACCCTAACCCTAACCCTTAACCTAACCCAAACCGGTACTGTAACCCTAACCCTAACACTAACATGTACCATAACCCTAACACTACCCCTCAACATAACCCTAACCTGTACCGTCACCCTAAACCTAACCCTAACCGTAAAACTAACCTAAACCTAACCATTACCCTAACCCTAACCCTAACCTATACGGTAAACCTAACCGTAACCGTAACCTGTACCGCAACTCTAACCCTAACCTTAACCCTAACCCTAACCATAACCCTAACCTGTATGGTGACCCTAACCCTATCCCTAACCGTAACCTGTACCGTAAACCTAACACTAAACCTAAACCTATCCCTAAACCTAACCTTAACCCTAACCTGTACCGTAACCCTAACCCTAACCCTAACACTAACCTTAACCCTAACACTAACCCTAACCGTTAACCTAACCTGTACCGTAACCGTAACTGTAACCCTAACCCTAACCATAACCCTAACCATAACCGTAACCCTAACCTGTACTGTAACTCTAACACTAACCCTAACCCTAACCTGTACCGCAACCCTAACCCTAACCCTAACCCTAACCCTAACCTGTACCGTCACCCAAAACCTAACCCTAACCCTAAATCTAACCTAACCTGTACCCTAACCCTAATCCTAACGCTAATCTCTAGGGCAAACCTAACCCTAACTCTAACACTAGCACTAACCCTAACCTGTACCGTAACACTAAACCTAACCCTCACCCTAAACCTAACCTTTACCCTAACCCTCACCACTATAGTAACCCTACCCTTACCCTAACCCTAACCCTAAACTTAACCCTAAACTGTTCCATAAACCTAACCCAAACGCTACCCCTACCCTAACGCTTACCTAAACCGTACCCTAATCCCTAACCCTAAACCTAAACTGTACCATAACCCTCACCCTAACCCTAACTACAACCCTAACCCTAATACTAACCCTAAACCTAAACCTAACTTGTACAGTAACCCTAACCCTAACCCTAACCCTACACTGTACCGTAACCCGAACCCTAACACTAAACATAACGTGTACCATCACCCCAACCCTAACCCTAACTCTAAACTTATGCTGTACCATAACCCTAACCCTAACCCTAACCTCTATGGCAAAACTAACCCTAAGCCTAAAACTAACCCTTAACCTAACCTGTAAAAAACACTAAACCTAACCCGATCCCTAACCTTCACCTTAACCCTAACCCTAACCTGTACCGTAACCCTAACCGCAACCCTAAACCCAACACTAACCCTAAACCTAACCACTACTCTAACCCTTACCCTAACCCTAACCTAACCCTAAACTTAACCCTAAACTGTAACATAACCCTAACTCTAGGGCTAACCCAAAACCTAACCCTTACCTGAACCCTAACCCTCCCCCTACCCTAACCCTAACCTGCACTGTACCCTAACCCTAACCCAACACTAACGTGTACCATAACCCTAACACTCACCCTAACCCTTACCCTAAACCTAACCCTAACCTTAACCGTAAAAATAACCCTAACCCGATCCCTAACCATAAACCTAACCTGTACCGTAACTGTAACTGAACACTAACCCAAACCCTAACCTGTACCGTAACCCTAACCCTAACCCTAACCTGTATCTTAAACCTAACCCTAACCCTAACGCTAACACTAACCCTAACACTAACCTGGACCGTAATCCTCAACCTAACCCTAACCCTAACCCTAACGCTAACCTGTACCATAACCATAACCCTAACCGTAACCCTAACTTGTAACGTAACCCTAACCCTAACCCTGACCCTAACCTTAAATTGTACCGTAACCCTTACCTAACCCTAACCCTATTGCTAACCTGTAACCTAACCCTAACCCTAACCCCAAACCTTAATGCAAGCCTAAACGTAATCCTAACCCTAACCAGTATGGTAAGCCAAACCCTAACCCAAACCCTAACCTGTATGGAAACCCTAACCCTAACACTAACCGTAACCCTAACCCTAACATGTACCGTAACCCTAACTCTAACCCTAACACTACCCCTAACCCTAACCCTAAGCTACCTGTACTATAACCCTAACCCTAAACCTAACCTGTACAGCAACTCTTACCCTAACCATAACCCTCACCCTAACCTGTACCATAATCCAAACCTTAACCCTAACCCTACCAGTAACACTAAACCACACCTGTACGGCAACCCTAACCCTAAACCTAACAGTAACTAAAACCCTAACCTATCCCGTAACACTAAACCTAACCCTAATACTAACCTGTACCGTAACCCTAAAACTAACCCTAACCCTAACCTGTACCATAACCCTCAAACTAAACCTTACCCTAACCCTAACACTAACCTATACCGTAACCCTAACGATAACCCTACCTGTACCCTAACTTGTTCCGTAACCCTAACCCTAACCTTACCCCTAATGCTAATCTGTACCGTAACCCTAACCCTAACCCTAACCTGTACCGCAACTCTTAACCTAACCCTAACCCTAACCGTAACCCTAACCTTAACCTGTACCATAACCTTAACCCTAACTCTAACCCTAATGCTAACTGTACCGTAACCCTAACCCTAAACCTAACTTGTACCGCACCATAACCCTAACTCTAACCCTAACCCTGAACTGTTCAGTAACCCTAAACCTAACCCTAACCCTAACCCTAACTTGTACCGCAACCCTAACCCTAACCCTAACTCTAACACTAACCCGAACATGTACCTATCCCTAAACTGACTGTAAACCTAACACTAAACCTAACCCTATCCCTAACCCTACCCTTAACCCTAACCCTAACTGTACTGTAACCCTAACGTGTACCGTAACAGTAACCGTAATCCAAAACCTAACCCTAACCCTAAACCTAACCAGTACCGTAACCTTAACACTAACCCTAACCCGAACCTGTACCGTACCCCTAACCCTAACCCTAACCTTAACACTAAACCTAACCCAAAACCTAACCCTAACCCTAACTTTAACACTAACCCTAACATGTACCATAACACTAACCCTAACCATAAACCTAACCCTAACCCTCAACCTAAACCTAACCTGTACCATAACCCTGACCCTAACCGTAACCCTAACCCTAAACCTAAACACAACCAGTACTGTAACCCTCACCCTAAACCTAACCCTAACCGAACCCTAACCCTAAACTGTACCGTAACCCTAACCCTAACCCTCACTCTAACCTGTACCGTCACCCTAACCGTAACCATAACCCTACCCATAACCCTCACCCACCCCTGTATGGCAACACTAACCCTAACCCTAACCCTAACCCTAACCCTAACCTTCACCCTAACCGTAACACTTAACTTACCGTAACACTAACCATAACCCTAAACCTAACCTGTACCGTAACCCTAACCCTAAACCTAACCCTAAACTCTATCGTAACCCTAACCCTAACCCTAACCTTAACCCTAACCTGTACTGTAACCCTAAACCAAACCCTAACCCTAGCTCTAAACCTAACCTGTACCGTAACCGTAACCCTAACCATAAACCTAAACCCAACCTGTACCGTAACCCTAACCCTAACCCTAACCCTAACCCTAACCGTAACCCTGCCCTGTACCGTAACCCTAAACCTACCCTAAACCTAACCCTAATGATAACCTATACCGTACCCTAACCCTAAACCCAACTGTTACCATAACTTGTACCGTATCCCTAACCCTAAACCTAACCTATACAGTAACCCTAACCCTAACCTTAACCCTTACCTGTACCGTAACCCAAAACTTAACCCTAACCCAACCAGTAACACTAAACCACACCTGTACGGCAACCCTAACCCTAAACCCAACAGTAAACAAAACCATAACCTAACCGTAACACTCACCCTAACCCTAATACTAAACTGTACCGTAAGCCTAAAACTAACCCTAACACTAACCTGTACTGTAACCCTACCCCTAACCCTAACCCTAAACTCTACCGTAACCCAAACTCTAACCATAACCCTAACACTAACACTAACCCCTGCCGTAACCCTAACCCTAACATTAAGCCTAACCCTAACTTCTATCGTAAACCTAACCCTAAACGTAACCCTAACCCTACACTGTACAGTAACCCTAACCCGAACACTAACCCTAGTTCTAAACCTAACCTGTACCCTAACCCTAACAATAACCATAAACTCTATGGCAAACCTAACCCTAACATTAACACTAACCCTAACCCTAACCCGAACCCTAACATGTACCGCAACCCTAACCCTAACCCTAACCCTAAACCTGACGCTAACCTGTACAGTAACGCTAACCCTAACCCTAACCGTAATACTAACCCTAAACTGTACGGTAACCCTAAATCTAAACCTAACCCTAAACCTAACCGGTACCGTAACCCTAACCCTAACCATAACCCTAACCCTAAATCTAACCCTAAACCTAACCGGTGCCATAACCGTAACCCTAACCATAACCCTACCCTAACCTTAAACCTAACCTGTACCGTAACCCTAACCCTAACCCTAAACCTAACCCTAAACTGTATCATAACCCTAACCCTAACATTAACCCTAACCTGTACCGTAACCCTAAACCAAACCCTAACCCTAGCTCTAAACCTAACCTGTACCATAACCCTAACCCTAACCCTCACCCTAACCGTAACCCTGACCTGTACCATTACCCTAAACCTACCCTAAACCTAACCCTAACGATAACCTATACCGTACCCTAACCCTAAACCCAACTGTTACCCTAACTTAAAACGTATCCCTAACCCAAAACCTAACCTATACAGTAACCCTAACCCTAACCCTAACCCTAACCCTAACCGTAAACTTAACGCTAAAATGTACCGTAACCCTAACCCTAACGCTAAAATATACCTAACCCTTACCTGCACCGTAACCCTACCCCTAACCCTAAACCTAACCCTAACCCTACCCCTAACCCTAACCCTAACCCTAACCCTAAACTTCACCCTAACCTGGAACGTAACCCTAACCCTAAACCTCACCTAACCTGTACTGTAACCCTTACCCTAACCCTAAAACTAACCATAACCTGTACCATAACAATAACCAAAACCCTAATCCTAACCCTAACCCTAACCAGTACCCTAACCCTACCCTAAACCTAACCCTAATGCTAAACTGTACCGTAACTGTAACCCTAAACCTAACCCTAAGCTTTACTGCAACCCTAACCCTAACCGTAACCCTAACCTGTACCGTAACCGTAACTGTAACCCTAACCCTAACCATAACCCTAATCATAACCGTAACCGTAACCTGTACTGTAACTCTAACTCTAACCCTAACCCTAACCTCTACCGTAAACCTAACCCTACTGAAAACCTAACCCCAACCTGTAGCGTAAACCTATAACTAACCATACCCAAAACCTAACCCTAACCTGTACTGTAACACTAAACCTAACCCGAAACCTAACACTAACCCTAACTTGTACCGTAACCCGAAACCTAACCCTAGCCCTAACCCTAACACTAACCTATACCGTAAACCTAACCATAAACCTAACCATAACCCTAACCATAAACCAACAGTAACCCTAACCTGTACCGTAACCCTTACCCTACCCCTAAAACTAACCCTAACCTGTACCATAGCTTAAACTTAAACCGAACCCTAAACTTAACTCTAACCCTAACCTGTACCGTAACCCTAAACCTAACCCTAACATTAAGCCTCACGCTAACCTATACCGTAACCCTAACCCTAAACCTAACCGTAACCTTAACATGTACCGTAACTCTAACCCTAACCCTAAACTTCACCTTAACCTGTACCGTAACTCTAACCCTAACCCTAACCTTACCTGTACCGTAATCCTAACCCGAACTAAACCTAATCATAACCTGTAACATAACCATAACCCAATCACTAATCCTAACCCTAACGCTAACAAGTACCATAAAACTTACCCTAACCATAACCCTAAAGCTAAACTGTACCGTAACCGTAACCCTAAACCTAACCCTAAGCTCTACTGCAACCCTAATCCTAACCATAACCCTAACCCTGTCCTTTACGGTAACCCCAACCCTAAACCTAACCCTAGCCTGTACCGTAAACGTAACCATAACCCTAAACCTAACCCTAAACCTAACACTAACCTGTATGGTAACCCTAACCTAACCCTAACCCTAAACCCAACCCTAACCTGTAGAGTAACCGTAACAATAACCCTAAACCTAACCTGTACCACAACCCTAACCCTAACCATAAACGTAGCCCTAAACCTAACCCTAACCTGTACGGTAACCCTAACGCTAACCTTAACCCTTACCCTAACCTGTACCATAAACCTAACACTAAACCTAAACCTATCCCTAACCCTAACCTTAACCCTAACCCTAACCCTAAACTGTACCATAACCCTAACCCTATCCCTTATGCTAACCTTAACCCTAAACCTAACCCTAACCCTAACCCTAAACGTAACCCTAACCTGTACTGTAACCGTACCGTTAACCCTAACCCTCATCCGAACCCTAAGGTTTACTGTAACCCTAACATTAACCCTAAGCCTAACCTGTACCGTAACCCTAACACTACCATAAAACCTAACCCTAACCTGTACAGTAACCCTAAACCTAACCCAAACCCTACAACTAACCCTAACCCTAACCTGTACCGTAAACCTAAACCTAACCCTAACCCTAACCCTGATGCTAACCTATACCGTAACCGTAACCCTAAACCTTACCGTAACCCTAACCTGTACCGTAACCCTAAGCCTAACCCTAACCCTAACCTGTACAGTAACCCTAACCCTAACCCTATCCCTACCCATAACCCTAACCCACAACTGTGCCGCAAACCTAACCCTAACACTAACCCTAACCCTAAAACTCACCCTAACCTCTACTGCAACCCTAATACTAACCATAACTCTAACCCTAACCTTTTTGGTAACCCCAACCCTAACCCTAACCCTAACCTGTACCGCAATCCTAACCCTACCCTAAACCTAATCCTAACATGTACCGTATACCTAACCCTAACCCTAATACTAACCCTAACACTAACGTGTACCACAACCCTCACCCTAACCCTAACCCTAAACCTAACTCTAACCTATACCGTAACCCTAACCCTAATCCTAACCATAACCCTAAATTCTACCGTAACCCTAACCCTAACCCTAAACCTACCCTAACCCTAAACTGTACCGTAGCCCTAACTCTAACCCTACCCGTACTGTAACCTTAACCCTATCTCTACACCTAACCATAATCTGTACTATAATCCTAACCCTAATCCTAACCTGTACCATAACCCTAACCCTAACCCTAACCCTAACCATAATGCTAACCTGTACCGTAACCCTCACCCTACACTAACCCTAAACATAACTTGTACCGTAACCCTAACCTAACCCTAACCCTAACTCTAAACTATGCAGTAACCCTAACACTATCCCTAAACCTAACCTGTACAGTAATACTCACCCTAACCCTAACCCTAACCCTAAACCTAACCTGAACCGTAAACCCTACCCATAACCCTAAACCTAACCTTTACCGTAACCCTCACCCTAACCCTATCCCTAACCCTAACAATAAACCTAACCAGTACTGTAACCCTAACCCTAACACTGCCCTAAACCTAACCCTAACTTGTACAGTAACCCTAAACCAAACCCTAACCCTACCCTGCACTGTAACCCCAATCCTAACCCTACCCCTAAACTGTACCATAACCCTAAAGTGTACAGTAACCCCACACCTAACCCTAACCCTAACTATAAACCTATACTGTACCCAAACCCTAACCCTAATCCTAACCTCTATGGCAAAACTAACCCTAACCCTAACACTAACCGTAACCCTAACCTGTACCATACCCTAACCCTAACCCTAAACCTAACCTTAAACCTAAACTGTACCATAACCGTAACCATAACCCTAACCCTAACCCTAAACCTAAACCCAAACTGTACCGTAATCCTCACCCTAAATCTAACCCTAACACTAACCCTAACCTGTACCGTAACCCTAACCCTAACCCCCACCCTAACTGTACCGTAACCCTAAACCTAACCCTAACCCTCCCCGTACCCTAACCCACACCTGCACGGCAAACCTAACCCTAAACCTTAACCAAACCGTAACACTTACCTGTAGCATAACACTAACCCTAACCCTAAACCTAACCTGCACTGTAACCCTAAACCTAACCCTAACCTGTACTCAAACCCTAAACCTAACTTTCAACCTAATCGGTACTGTAACACTAACCCTAACCCTAACCCTAACCGTAACACTTACGTGTACCGTAACACTAACCCTATACCTAAACCTAACCTGTACCGTACCCCTAAACCTAACCCTAACCTGTACCATAACCCGACCACAAACCCTAACCCTAACCTGTTGTAAACCTAAACCTAACCCTAACCCTAACCTGTACTGTAACCCTACCACAAACCCTTACCCTAACTGTACTGTAAACCTAACCCTAAGCCTAAACCTAACCTGTACAGTAACCCTAAACCTAAACTTAACCCTAACTCAAAACCTATCCTGTACCCTAAAACTAACCCTAACCCTAAGCTCTTTGGCAAACCTATGCAACCCTAACCCTAACCCTAACCATAACCATAAACCTTACCTGTACAGTAACCCTAACCCTAACCCTAAACCTAACCTTAACCGTAACCTGTACCGTAACTCTAAACCTAACCCTAACCCTAACCCTAACGCTAATCTATACAGTAACCCTAACCCTAAACCTAACCGTAACCTGAACTTGTACCGTAACCGTAACCCTAATCCTAACTGTAACCTGTAACGTAACCCTAACCCTAAACCCTATCCGTAAACTGTACCCTATCCCTAATCCTAACACTAACCCTAACCTGGACCGTAAACTTAACACTAAAACTAACCCTATCCCTATCCCTAACCTTAACCCTAACCCTAAACCGAACTGTAACCTGTACCTTAAACCTAACCTTAAACCTAACCCTAATGCTAACCTCTACCGTAACCGTAAGCCTAACCCTAACCCTAACCTGTACTGCAACACTAACCCTATCCAAAATGCTAACCCTAACCTATATGGTAACCCCAACCCTAACCCTAACCCTAAGCTGTACCGCAACCCTAACACTAACACTAACCCTAACCCTCACCTTGACATAACTGTACGGGAACCCTAACAATAACAATAACCATAACCCTAACCCTAACCTATAAGTTAACCCTAACTGTAACCATAACCCTTACCTGTACCGCATCCCTAAACCTAACCCTAACCCTAACCTGTTCGGTAACCCTAACCCTATCCTAACCCTAACCTGTACAGTAAACCTAACACTAAACCTAAACCTCTCCCTATCCCTAACCTTAACCCTAACCCTAACCTGTACCTTAAACTTAACCCTAACCCTAACCTTAACCCTACCCTAACCCTAACCCTAACCATAAGACTAACCTGTACCGAAACCGTAACAGTAACCATAAACCTAACCCTAACCCTAACCCTAACCCTAATGCTAACCTGTACCGTAACCCTAACCCTAACATTAACCCTAACCCTAACCTTAACCCTACCCTAACCCTAACCCTAACTGTAACCCTAACCTGTACCGTAACCGTAACCGTAAAATAAAACTAACCCTAATCCTAACCCTAACCCTAACCTGTACCTTAACCCCAACCCTAACGGTAACCCTAACCCTAACACTAACCCTAACCCAAAACCTAACCCTAACCGGTACTGTAACCCTAACCCTAAACCTTACATGTACCGTAAACCTAACCATAACCCTAAGCCTAACCTTAACCTGTACTGTAACCCTAAACCTAACCCTAACAGTAAAACTAACCCTAACACTAACCTGTACCGTAACACTAAACCTAACCCTAAACCTAAGCCTAATGATAACCTATAACATAAACCTAACCCTAAACCTAACCATAACCCTAACTTGTCCCGTAACCCTAAACATAACCCTAATATTCACCCTAACCTGTACCGTAAGCCTAACCCAAACCATTACCCTAAACTGTACTGTAACCCAAACCCTAACCCTAAACCTAACGAAAACCTGTACCGTAACCCTAAACCAAACCCTAACCCTAACCTGTACCGTAACCCTAACACTACCCTAACCCTAACCTGTACTGCAACCCAAACCCTGAACATAAACCTAACCCAAACTTTATGGTAACCCCAACCCTAACCCTAACCCTAACCTGTACCCTAAACCTAACCCTAAACATAAACCTAATGCTAACCTCTACCATAACCATAAACCTAACCCTAAACCTAACCTGTACTGCAACCCTAACCCTATCCAAAACCCTAACCTTAACCTTTACGGTAACCCCAACACTAACCCTAACCCTAACCCTAACCTTAACCCTAATCTAACCCTAACCCTAACCGTAACCCTAACCTGTACCGTAACCGTAACCGTAACCGTAACCGTAACCATAAACCTAACCCTAACCCTAACCCTAAAACTAACCTGTACCGCAACCCTAACGCTAACCCTAACCCTAAACCTAACACTAACCCTAACCCTAACCCTAACCTAACCCTAACCGGTACTGTAACCCTAACCCTAACCCTAACATGTACGGTAATCCTAACTCTACCCCTAAACCTAACCTTAACCTGTAGCGTAACCCTAAACCTAACCCTAACCGTAAAACTAACCCTAATCCTAACCTGTACCGTAAACCTAAACCTAAGCAAACGCTAACCTTTACCGTAATCCTAACCCTAAACCGAACCGTAACCTTAACTTGTCCCATAACTCTAAACATAAACCTAATCTTCACCCTAACCTGTACCGTAAGCCTAACCCAAATCATTACCCTAACCTGTACTGTAACCCAAACCCTAAGCCTAAACCTAACGATAACCTGTTCCGTAACCTAACCCAAACCCAGCCCTAACCTGTACCGTAACCCTAACCCTACCCTAACCCTAACCTGTACTGCAACCCCAAACCTAACCAGAAACCTAACCCAAAACTTTATGGTAACTCCAACCCTAAATCTACCCCTAGCCTGTACCGCAACCCTAACCATAACCCTAACCCTAAACCTAAACCTTACACTAACGTGTATGGTAAACCTAACTGTAACCATAACCCTAACCTGTACCGCAACCCTAAACCTAACCCTAAACCTAACATTAACCCTAACCTGTACGGTGACCCTAACCCTAACACTAACCCTAACCCTAACCCTAACGATTACCATAACCCTAACCCTAACCCTAAATTTAACCCTAAACTATACCGTAACCCTAACCCTAACCACAACCCAAACTTGTACTGAAACCCTAACACTAACCCTAAACTTCACCCTAACCTGTACCGTAACCCTAAACCTAAAGATCACCCTAACCCTAAACTTAACCTGTCCTATAACCCTAACACTAACCTTAAACCTAACCATAACCTGTACCTTATCCCTAACCCAAACCCTAACCTGTACCCTAAACCTAACCCTAAACCTAACCCTAATGCTGACCTCTACCGTAACCGTAAACCTAACCCTAACCCTAACCTGTACTGCAACCCTAACCCTATAAAAAGCCCTAACCCTAACCTTTACGGTAACCCGAACAATAACCCTAAACCTAACCCTAACCCTAACCCTAACCTTAACCCTACCCTAACCCTAAACGTAACCGTAACCCTAACCTGTACCGTAACCATAACAGTAACCATAAACCTAAACCTAACCCTAATCCTAACCCTACATGTTCTGCAACCCTAACCCTAACCATAACCCTAAACCTAACCCTGACACTAACCTGTACAGTAAACCTAAACCTAACCATAACCCTAACCCTAACCTGTACGGTAACCCTAATCGTAACCATAACCCTAACCTGTACCGCAACTCTAACCCTAAGCCTAACCCTAAACTTAACCCTAACCTGTATGGTGACCCTAACCCTAAACTTAACCCTAACCTGTACCGTAACCCTAACCCTAACCCTAACCGAAATCTTAACCCTAACACTAAACCTAACCGTAACCTAACCTGTACCGTAACCGTAACCATAACCCTAACCGTAACCCTAACCCTAACACAAACCCTAAACCTAACCTGTACCGCAAACCTAACCCTACCCCTAAAACTAAACCTATCCTTTACCATAACCCTAAACCTAAACCTAACCCTAAACCTAACTCTAATCTAACCTGTACCGTAACCCTAAACCTAACCCTAACACTAAGCAAACGCTAACCTATACCGTAACCTTAATCCTAAACCTAACCGTAACCCTAACTTGTACTGTAACCCTAACCCTAACCCTAAACTTCACCCTAACCTGTTCCGTAAACCTAACCCTACCCTAACCTGTACCGTAACCCTTACCCTAACCCTAAACCTAACCGTAACCTGTACCATAACCATAACCCAAACCCTAATCCTAACCCTAACCCTAACCAGTACCCTAACCCTACCCTAACCCTAACCTAATGCTAAACTGTACCATAACGGTAACCCTAAACCTAACCCTAAGGTGTACTGCAACCCTAACCCTAACCATAACCCTAAACGTAACATTTACAATAATCCCAACCCTAAGCCTAACCCTAGCCTGTATTGCACACGTAATCCTAACCCGAACTGTAACCCTAACCCTGACACTAACTTGTATGGTAAACCTAAACCTAACCATAACCCTAACCCTAACCCTAACCTATACGGTAACCCTAACCGTAACCATAACCGTAACCTGTACCGCAACTCTAACCCTAACCCTAACCCTAACCTTAATCTTAACCCTAACCTGTATGGTGACCCTAACCCTATCCCTAACCCTAACCTGTACCGTAAACCTAATCCTAAAACTAAACCTATCCCTAAACCTAACCTTAACCCTAACCTGTACCGTAACCCTAACCCTAACCTTAACCCTAACAGTAACCCTAACTGTAACCCTAACCTGTACTGTAACCGTAACTGTAACCCTAACCCTAACCATAACCATAACGATAACCCTAACCCTAACCTGTACTGTAACTCTAACACTAACCCTAAACATAACCTGTACCGTAAACCTAACCCTATGCGAACACCTAACCCTAACCTGTAGCGTAAACCTATACCTAACCCTACCGAAAAAACTAACCCTAACCTGTACTGTAACACTAAACCTAACCCAAACCCTAAACCTGACACTAACCCTAACTTGTACCGTAACCCTAAACCTAACCCTAGCCCTAACCCTAACACTAACCTATACCGTAACCCTAAACATAAACGTAACCGTAACCCTAACCTGTACCGTAACCCTGAACCTACCCCTTAAACTAACCCTAACCTGTACCGTAACCTTAAACTTAAACCTAACCCTAAACTTAACTCTCACCCTAACCTGTACCGTAACCCTAAACCGAACCCTAACACTAAGCCTAATGCTAACCTATACCGTAACCCTAACCCTAAACCTAACCGTAACCTTAACATGTACCGTAACTCTAACCCTAACCCTAAACTTCACCCTAACCTGTACCGTAACTCTAACCCTAACCCTAACCTAACCTGTAACGTAACCCTAACCCTAACCCTAAACCTAATCATAACCTGTACCATAACCATAACCCAAAACCTAATCCTAACCCTAACGCTAACAAGTACCGTAAACCTAACCCTAACCCTAAACCTAAAGCTATCTGTACTGTAACCGTAACTCTAAACCTTACCCTAAGCTGTTTTGCAACCCTAATCCTAACCATAAGCCTAACCCTGTCCTTTAGGGTAACCCCAACCTTAAACCTAACGCTAGCCTGTACCGCAAACGTAACCATAAACCTAAACCTAACCCTAAACCTGACACTAACCTGTGTGGTAACCCTAAACCTAACCCTAACCCTTAACCCAACCCTAACCTGTACGGTAACCGTTACAATAACCATAACCCTAACCTGTACCGCAAACCTAACCCTAATCATAAACGTAGCCCTAAACCTAACCCTAACCTGTACGGTAACCCTAACACTAAACTTAACCCTTACCCTAACCTGTACCATAAACCTAACACTAAACCTAACCTATCCCTAACCCTAACCTTAACCCTAACCCAAACCCTAAACTGTACCATAACCCTAACCCTATCTGTAACCCTAACCTTAACCCTACCCTAAACCTAACCCTAACCCTAAACGTAACCCTAACCTGTACCATAACCGTAAACGTACCGTTAACCCGAACCCTAATCCTTATCCGAACCCTAAGGTGTAGTGTAACCCTAAAACTAACCCTCACCCTAACCTGTACCGTAACCCCAACCCTACCATAAAACCTAACCCTAACCTGTACCCTAACCCTAAACCTAACCCTAACCCTAGAACTAACCCTAACCCTAAGACTAACCCTAAACCTAAACCTAACCTGAACCGTAACCCTCAACCTAAAACTAACGCTAACCCTAACACTAAACCTAACCTGTACCGTAACCTGAATCCTAACCCTAACACTTACACTAACTTTTACCGTAACGCTACCACAAACTCTAACCCTAACCTGTACTGTAAACCCAACCCTAACACTAACCCTAACCCTAACACTAACCTGTGCCGTAACCCTAACCCTAACCCTATCCCTAACTTGTATCATAACCAAACCCTAAACCTAACCCTAACCGTACCCTGTACCGTAACCCAAACCCTAACCCTAAACCTAACCCTAATCTGTACGGTTACCCTAATCCTAACCCTAATCCTAACCTGGAACGTAAACCTAACACTAAACCTAACCCTATCCCTATCCCTAACCTTAACCCTAACTCTAACCCTAACGTGTACCATAAGCCTAAACCTAACCCTAACCCTAACCTAACTCTAAACCTAACCTTAACCCTAACCCTAACCCTAACCCTAAAACTAACCGTAAACCTAACCTGTACTCTAACCCTAACCGTAACCCTAAACCTAACCCTAACCACTAACGTAACCCTAAACCTAACCTTAACCTTAAACTTAACCCTAAACTGTACCGTAACCCTAACCCTAACGCTAACCTTAACCCTAACCCTTACTGGAACCGTAACCCTACCTCTAACCCTAACACTAACCTGTGCCGTAACCCTAACCTGTACCGTAACCCTAACCTTAACCCTGACCCTACCCTAACCCTAACCTGTACCGTAACCGTAACCCTAACACTAACCCTAACCCTCACCCTAACTTGTACCGTAACGCTAATCCTAACCCTAATCCTACCCTGAACCGTAACCCTAACCTTAAACCTAAACCTAACCCTAAACCTAACCTGTACCGTAACCCTAACCCTAACCCTAAACCTAACTCTAAACCTAACCTGTACCCTAACCCTTCCCCTAACCTCTATGGCAAACATAACCCTAACCCTAACCCTCACACTAACCTGTACCAAAACCCTAGCCCTAACCCTATCCCTACCTGTAACCCTAACCCACACCTGTACAGCAAACCTAACCCTAACCCTACCCTAACCCTAACCCTAACCCTAACCCTAACCCTAACCCTAACCCTAACCCTAACCCTAACCATAACACTTACTGGTACCATAAGACTAATCCTAACCCTAAAACTAACCTGTCCCATAGCCCTAAACTAAACCTAACCATAACCTTAACCGGTACCGTAACCCTAACCCTAACTCTAACACTAACCTGTACTGAAACCCTAACCCTAACCCTAACCTGTACCCTAACACTAAACCTTTAGCTACCCCTATCCCTAACCTATACCATAATCCTAAACCTAACCCTAACCCTCAATCCCACTTGTACCGTATCGCTAACCGTAACACTAACCCTACCTTGAACCGAAACCCTAACCCTACCCTAACACTACCAGTAACCCTAACAGAGAACTGTAACGCAACCCTAAACGTAACCCTAACCCTAACCGTAACCCCTACCTGTACCGTAACCCTAACCCTAACCCTAACCTGTACCGTAACCCTAACCCTAACACTTACCCTACACTAACACTAACCCTAACCTGTACGTAACACTAACCGTAAACCTAACCCTAAACTGTACCGCAACCCTAACCCTAAACTGAACCCTAACCTGTACGGTAACCCTAAACTTAACCCTAAACCTAACCTGTAATGTAAACCTAACACTAAACCTAAACCTATCCCTAACCCTAACCTTCACACTAAACCTAACACTAACCTGTACCGTAACCCTAACCCTAACCCTAACCTTAACCCTAACCCTAACCCTAACCCTAACCTTAACCCTAACCGTAACCCTATCCTGTACCATAAACCTAACTGTAACCCTAAACCCAATCCTAAGCCTAACACTAACCACTACCGTAACCCTCACCATAACACTAAACCTCACACTAAACTTAACCCTAAACTGTACCATAAAGCAAACGTAACGCTAACACTGGGCCCTGGCCTCCCTACTAAGCTGTAAGTATTTCTACCTGCATCGCTAACTTGTACTGCATTACCTCCAACCGTAATTCCTGCACCCCTAACCCTAACCCTAACCAGTACCGTAACCCTAATCCTAACACTAACCCTAACCCTAACTTGTACCGTAACCCTAACCCTAACCCTAACCCTAACCCTTACCCTAACCCTCCCTTAACCGTAACCCTAATCCTAACCCTATCCCTAACCTGTACAGTAACCCTAACCGTAACACTAAACCTAAACCTAACTTTTACCGTAACACTAACCCTAACCCTAACCCTAACCCTATTTGAATCGTAACCCTAACCCTAACCCTAAGCGTACTCGTAACCCTAACCCACAACTATACCACAACACTAACCGTAACCATAACCCTAACACTAACCGTAACCCTTACTGTACCGTAACACTAATCCCTAAACCTAAACCTAACCTGTACCATAACCCTAACCGTAACCCTAAAACTAACCCTAAAAATGTATTGTAACACTAACACTAACCCAAACCTGTACCGTAACCCTAAACCTAACCCTAACCCTAACGCTAACCTATACCGTAACCCTAACCCTATACATAACCTGTACCGTAACCCTAACCCAAAACCTAAACCTAACCATAATGTGTACTGTAAACCTAACCCTAACCCTGACCCTAACCCTCCCTTAACCGTAACCCTAATCCTAACCCTATCCCTAACCTGTACAGTAATCCCAAATCCTAACCCTCGCAATCCCAATCCTGTACCTTTACCTAACCGTAACCCTAACACTACCCCTAAGCCTAAAGCACACCTGTATGACCCTAACCCAAACTCCAACCCTAAAACTAATTCCTTTACCTGTACGGGTTACTTCCTAATTCCACCTACCCTAACCTGGAATGTAAATCCCAATACTAAATCCTGGGCCTTGGTCTCCTTTGTCTCTTAAACTTAACCCTAACCCTAACCCTAACCTGTACCGTAAGCTTCAACCTAACCCTAACCCTAACCCTAACTCTAAACCTAACCTTAACCCTAACCTCCCAACCCTAACCCTAAAACTAACCTTAAACCTAACCTGTACTTCTAAATCCCAACCGTAACCCTAAACCTAACCCTAACCTGTACTGTAACCCTAAACCTAACCCAAACCTAAGCCTAACCTGTACCATAACCCTAACTCTAACCTTAACCCTAACCCTTACTGGAACCGTAACCCTACCCCTAACCCTAACACAAACCTGTACAGTAACCCTAACCTTAACCCTGACACTACCCTAACCCTAACCTGTACCGTAACCGTAACCCTAACACTAAACCTAACCCTCACCCTAACTTGTACCGTAACCCTAATCCTAACGCTAATCCTACCCTGTACCGTAACCCTAACCTTAAACCTAAACCTAACCGTAACCCTAACCTGTACCGTAACCCTAACCCTAACCCTAAACCTAACTCTAAACCTAACCTGTACCTAACCCTTCCCCTAACCTCTATGGCAAACATAACCCTAACCCTAACCCTCACACTAACCTGTACCGTAACACTAGCCCTAACCCTATCCCTATCTGTAACCCTAACCCACACCTGTACAGCAAACTAACCCTAACACTACCCTAACCCTAACCCTAACCCTAACCATAACCATAACACTTACTGGTACCATAAGACTAATCCTAACCCTAAAACAAACCTGTCCCGTAACCCTAAACCTAAACCTAACCATAACCTTAACCGGTACCGTAACCCTAACCCTAAACCTAACACTAACCTGGACTGAAACCCTAACCCTAACCCTAACCTGTACCCTAACACTAAACCTTTAGCTACCCCTATCCCTAACCTATACCATAACCCTAAACCTAAACCTAACCCTCAATCCCACTTGTACCGTATCGCTAACCATAACCCTAACCCTACCTTGAACCGAAACCCTAACCCTACCCTAACACTACCAGTAACCCTAACAGAGAACTGTAACACAACCCTAAACGTAACCCTAACCCTAACCGTAACCCACACCTGTACCGTAAGCCTAACCCTAACACTAACCTGTACCGTAACCCTAACCCTAACACTTACCCTACACTAACACTAACCCTAACCTGTACGTAACACTAACCGTAAACCTAACCCTAAACTGTACCGCAACCCTAACCCTAAACTGAACCCTAACCTATACGGTAACCCTAAACTTAACCCTAAACCTAACCTGTAATGTAAACCTAATACTAAACCTAAACCTATCCCTAACCCTAACCTTCACACTAAACCTAACACTAACCTGTACCGTAACCCTAACCCTAACCCTAACCTTAACCCTAACCCTAACCCTAACCGTAACCCTATCCTGTACGATAAACCTAACTGTAACCCTAAACCCAATCCTAAGCCTAACACTAACCACTACCGTAACCCTCACCATAACACTAAACCTCACACTAAACTTAACCCTAAACTGTACCATAAAGCAAACGTAACGCTAACACTAAACCTAAGCCTTACCTATACGGTAAGCATTCCCCTACCCGTAACGCTAACCTGTACCTTACCCTAACCGTAACCCTAACCTAACTCTAACCCTAACCTGTACTGTAACCCTAATCCTAACACTAACCCTAACCCTAACTTGTACCGTAACACTAACCCTAACCCTAACCCTGACCCTAACCCTCCCTTAACCGTAACCCTAATCCTAACCCTATCCCTAACCTGTACAGTAACCCTAACCGTAACACTAAACCTAACCCTAACTTTTACCGTAACACTAACCCTAACCTTTACCCTAACCCTACTTGAATCTTACCCCTAACCCTAAA
Source organism: Otocyon megalotis megalotis (assembly GCA_017311455.1). Lineage (NCBI taxonomy): Eukaryota > Metazoa > Chordata > Mammalia > Carnivora > Canidae > Otocyon > Otocyon megalotis. The sequence continues at coordinate 14,472 of JAEUCK010007645.1, read as the reverse complement.
CCTAAGCGTACTCGTAACCCTAACCCACAACTATACCACAACCCTAACCGTAACCCTAACTCTAACCCTAACCGTAACTCTTACCTGTACCGTAACCCTAACCCTAACCCTAACTCTAACCTGTCCCGTAACCCTAACCCTAAACCTAAACCTAACCTGTACCGTAACCCTAAACCTAACACTAACCCTCAACCTAACCCTACACTGTACTGTAACCCTAGCCCTTTCCCTAACCCTAACCTGTACCGTAAACCTAACCCTAAATTTAACCCGAACTCAAAACCTAACCTGTACCCTAACTCTAACCCTAACCCTAAACTCTTTGGCAATCCTAACCCTAACACTAACACTAACCCTAACACTAACCTGTACCATGACACTAACACTAACCCTAACCCTAACCTAACCTTAACCTGTACCGTAAACCTAACACTAACCCTATCCCTAACCTGTCCGTAACCCTCAACCTAACCCTAAACCTAACCCTAACGGTAACCTATACCGTAACCCTAAACCTAAACCTAATCATAACCCTAATTTGTACCGTAACCCTAAACCTAACCCTAACATGTAATGTAACCCTTACCCTAACCCTAAAACTAAACATAACCTGTACCATAACCGTAACCCTCACCCTAACCCAAAACCAACCTGTACCGTAACCCTAACCCTAACCCTAAACCTAACCATAACCTGCAGCGTAAAACTAACCCTAACATTAACCATAACCCTAATACTAATCCTAAACCTAAACTGTACCATAACCCGCAACCTAACCCTAACACTAAACCTACCGCTAAACTATACCGTAACCCTAACCCTAATGCTAACCGTAAGCCTAACTTGAACCGTAACCCTAACCCTAACCCTAACTCTAACCTCCCGTAACCCTAACCCTACCCTAACCCTAACCAGTACCGTAACCCTAAAACTCAACCCTTACTCAAAACCAAACCTGTACCCTAACTCTAATCCTAACCCTAACCTCTTTGGCAAACCTAACCCTAACCCTAACACTAACCCTAACCATAACCCTAACCCTAAACGTAAACTGTATCGTCAACCTAACCCTAACCCTAACCCTGAACCTAACCCTAACCCTAACTGTACCATAACCCTAAACCGAACCCTCACCCTAACCCAAACGTAACCTGTACCGTAACCCTAACCCTAACCTTAAACCTAACCCTAACCTGTACCGTCAACCTAACCCTAACCCTAAACCTAACCCTAACTCTAACCTGTACCGTAACCCCAAACCTAACCCTAACCCTAACGCTAACCTATACCGTAACCCTAACCCTAAACGTAACCTGTACTGTAACCCTAACCCAAAACCTAAACCTAACCATAATGTGTACTGTAAACCTAACCCTAACGATAACCCTAACCCTCACCCTAAAACTAACCCTATCCGTAACCTGCACTGTAACCTAACCCTAACCCGCAACCTAACCTGTACCTTTACCTAACCGTAACCCTAACCCTACCCGTAAGCCTAAAGCACACCTGTATGACAACCCTAACCCTAACCCTAACCCTAACTCTAACCCTAACTGTAACCCTTACCTGTACCGTAACACTAACCCTAAACCTAAACCTAACCTGTACGGTAACTCTAAAACTAACCCTAACCCTAACCCTAACCCTAACCCTAACCCTAACCTGTACCATAACTCTAACCCTAAACCTAATGCTAACCTGTCCCGAAACCCTAAACCTAAACCTAACCTACACCGTAACCCGAACCCTAAACCTAACCCTACCCTCTACTGTAAACCTAACCCTAACCCTAACCCTAATACTACCTGTACCTTAAACCTAACCCTAACAATAAACATAACCGTAACCATAACCTGGACCGTATCCCTAATCGTAACCCTAATCCCAACCCTAAACCTAACCCTCACCACTACCGTAAACCTAATCCTCACCCTAAAACTATGCCTAAACTTAACCCTAAACTGTACCATGAATCTAAACTGAATGCTAACCCTAACCCTAACGCTTACCTGAACCGTAACCCTACCCATAACCCTAAACCTAACCTTTACCGTAACCCTCACCCTAACCCTATCCCTAACCCTAACAATAAACCTAACCAGTACCGTAACCCTAACCCTAAAACTACCCTAAACCCAATGCTAACTTGTACCGTAACCCTAACCCAACCCTAACCCTACCCTGTACCGTAACCCCAACCTAACCCTAAGTCTAAACTGTACCGTAACCCTAAACTGTACAGTAACCTTACCCCTAACCCTAACCCTAACTATAAACTTATCATGTACCCTAACCCTAACCCTAACCCTAACCTCTATGGCCAAACTAAACCTAACCCTAGCACTAACCCTAACCCTAACCTGTACCATACCCTAACCCTAACCCTAACCCTAATCCTAAACTCTACCATAACTGTAACCATAACCCTAACCCTAACCCTAAACCTAACCTGTACCGTAACTCTAACCTTAACCCTAAACCTAAACATAACCTGTACCGTAACCGTAACCCTCACCCTAACCCTAACCCTAACCCTAACCCTAACCCTAACCCGAATGCTAACCTATACTGTAACCCTAACCCTAACCCTATCCTGTATCGCAAACCAAACCGTAACCCTAACCTTAACCCTAACCTGTATGGTAACCCAAACCCTAATCCTAACCCTAACCTGTACCGGAACCCTAATCCTGGCCCTAACCCTACCCTAACCCTAACCCTAACCGGTACCTTAAACCTAACCCTAACACTAACCATAACCGTAACCTTAACCTGAACCGTTTCCCTAATTGTAACCCTAAAACCAACCCTAAACCTAACCCTCACCACTACCTTAAACCTAACCCTCACCCTAAACCTACACCCAAACTTAACCCTAAACTGTACCATAAACCTAAACCGAAGGCTAAGACTAACCATAACCCTAACTTGTACCGTAACCCTAAACTAACCCTAACCCTAACATGTAACGTAACCCTAACCCTAACCCTAAACCTAAACATAACCTGTACCGTAACCGTAAACCTCACCCTAACCCGAAACCTAACCTGTACCGTAACCCTAACCCTAACCCTAACCTAACCATAACCTGTAGTGTAAAACTAACCCTAACGTTAACCATAACCCTAATACTAACCCTAACCCTAAACTGTACCATAAACCTCAAACTAAGCCTAACCCTAAACCTACCGCTTAACTATACTGTAACCCTAACCCTAACGGTAACTGTAACCCTAACTTGAACCGTAACCCTAACCCTAACCCTAACTCTAACCTGTCCTGCAACCCTAACCCTAACCCTAACCCTAACCTGTACCATAAGCCTAACCCTCAACTTAACCCTAACTCAAAACCTAACCTGTACCCTAACTCTAATCCTAACCCTAACCTCTTTGGCAAACCTAACCCTAACCCTAACACTAACCCTAACCCTAACCCTAAACGTAACCTGTACCGTCAACCTAACCCTAACCTGTTACATAACCCTAACCCTAAACCTAACCCTACCAGTAACGCTAACCCACAACTGCATGGCAAAACTAACCCTAACCCTTACCCAAACCGTAACACTTACCTGTACCATAAAACTAACCCTAACACTAAAACTAACCTGTACCGTAACCCTAACCCTAAAATGAGCCTAACCCTAACACTAAACTGTACTGTAATGCTAAACCTAACTCTCAACCTAAACGGTACTGTAACCCTAAACATAGCCTTAACCTTACCTGTAACCCTAACACACACCTGTATGGCAACCCTAACCCTAACTCTAACCATAACCCTAACCGTAACCCTTACCTGTAACGTAACACTAACCGTAACCCTAAACCTAACATGTACCGTATCCCTAACCCTAACCTTAAACCTTACATGTACCGTAACACTAACCCTAACACTAAACCTAACCTGTACCGTAACCCTATCCCTAATCCTAACCCTAACCCTAACCCCAAACTGTACTGTAACCCTAACCCCAAACCTAACCCTAACCTGTACCGAAACCCTAACCCTAACTCTAACCCTAACCTGTTCAGTAAACCTAACCCTAAACCTAACCCTAACCCTAAAACTAACCTGTACCGTAACCCTAAACCTAACACTATTGCTAACCCTAACCTGTATTGTAACCCTAACCATAACCCTAACCCTAACCCTAACCTGTACCGCAACTCTAACCCTAACCCTAAACCTAAACCTAACCCTAACCTTAACCCTAACCTGTACGGTAATCCTAATCCTAACACTAACCCTAACCTGGACCGCAAACCGAACACTAAACCCAACCCTATCACTCTCCCTAACTTAACCCTACCCCTAACCCTGACCCTACCTGTACCGTAACCCTAACCCTAGCCCTATCTCTAACTTGTATCATAACCCTAACCCTAAGCCTAACCCAACCCTAACCCTACACTCTACCGTAAACCTAACCCTAACCTAAACTGTACAACAACCCTAACCCTAACCCTAACCATAATCTGTAAGGTAACCCTAAACCTAACACTAATCCTAACCTGGAACGGAAACCTAACACTAAACCTAACCCTATCCCTATCCCTAACCTTAAACCTAACCCTAAACCTAACCTGGACCATAAACCTAACCGTAACCCTAACCCTAACCCTAACACTAACCCTAACCTGTACTGTAACCCTAACCCTAAACCTATCCCTAAATCTAACCTTAACCCTAACCTAAACCTAAACCGAACCGTAACCCTAACCTGTACCATAACCCTAACTGTAACCATAAACCCAACCCTAAGCCTAACAGTAACCGCTACCGTAACCTTAACCCTAACGCTAAACATAACCCTAAACTTAACCATAAAGCAAACCTAACGCTAAAACTAAACCTAACCCTTACCTGTACCATAACCATACTCCTAACCCTAACGCTAACCGGTACCATAACCCTAACCGTAACCCTAAACCTAACCCTAACCTGTACCTTAACCCTAACTCTTACACTAACCCAAACCCTAACCCTAACTTGTCCCGTAACCCTAAAACTAACCCTACCACTACCCCTATCCTGAACCGTAACCCTAACCCTAACACTAACCCTACCCGTAAACCTAACACAGAACTGTAACAAAACCCTAACCGTAACCGTAACCCTAACCCTAAACTTAACCATAACCCTTACCAGTACCGTAGGCCTAACGCTAACCCTAACCCTAACCTATATCGTAACCCTAAACCTAACACTAACCCTAAACCTAACCCTAACTTGTACCGTAACACTAACCCTTACCCTAACCCTAAACCTAACTTGTACCATAAACCTAACACTAAACCTAACCCTAACCATCACCCTAACCCTAACCTATACTGTAACCCTAACACTAACCCTAACCCTACCTGTACTGAAACACTAATGCTAACTCTATCCTGTACCGTAACCCTAACCCTAACTCTAAAATGTACCGTAATCCTACCCCTAAACCTAACCGTAACCTGTACCGTAACCCTAAACATAACCGTAACCACTTTGGCAAACCTAACCCTAACCCTAACACTAACCCTAACCTAACCTGTACCATGACACTAACACTAACACTAACCCTCAACCTAACCCTAAACCTAACGTATACCATAACCCTAACCCTAACCCTAAACTTAACCCTAACCTTTACAGTACACCTAACCCTAACCCTAACCCTAAACCTAAACCAAACCCTAACCTGTACCGTAACCCTAAACCTAACCCTAAACCTAACCCTAACGCTAACCTATACCGTAACCCTAACCCTAAACCTAACCATAACACTAACTTGTACCGTAATGCTAACCCTAATCCTAACCCTAACCTGTAACGTAACCCTAACCTTAACCCTAACCCTAACCTGTACCCTAACCCTAACCCTAACCGTAACCCTAAACCTAACCATAACCTGTACCATAACCGTAACCCTAACCCTAACCCTAACCCAAAACCTTATCTGTACCATAACCCTAACCCTAACCCTAAACCTAACCATATCCTGTACCGTAAACCTAATCCTAACGTTAAATGTAACCCTAATACTAACCCTAACCCAACCTGTACCATAACCCTCAACCTAACCCTAACCCTAACCCTAACCCTAACGCTAAACTATACCGTAACTCTAACCCTAACGCTAATCGTAACCCTAACTTGAACGGTAATCCTAACCCTAACCATAACTCTAACCTGTGCCATAACCCTAATCCAAACCCTATACCTAACATATAATCTGTAACGTAACCCTAACCCTAAACCTAAACCTAAACTTAACCCTCCCCCTAACCCTCAACCTAACCTGTCCCGTAACCCTTACCCTGTACCGTACCCTACACCTAACCCTAAACATAAACTGTACCATAACCGTAACCATAACCCTAAACCTAACCCTAAACTAAACCACCCTGTACCGTAACCCTCACCCTAAACCTAACCCTAACGCTAACCCTACTGTAACCCTAACCCACACCTGCACGGCAAACCTAACCCTAAACCTTACCCTAACCGTAAGCCTTTCCTGTACCATAATACTAACCCTAACCCTAAACCTAAACTGTACCATAACCCTAACCCTAACCCTAAGCCTAACCTGTACCGAAACCCTAACCCTAACCCTAACCTGTACCATAACCTTAACCCTAAACCTAAACCTCACCTGTACCGAAACCCTAACAGTAACCCTAACCCTAACGTGTACCGTAACACTAACCCTAACCCTAACCCTATCCTAACCCTAAACCTAACCTGTACCGTAACCCTAACCCTATCCCTAAACCTAACCCTAACCTGTACCGTAAACCTAACCCTAACCCTAACCTGTACCATAACTCTAAACCTAACCCTAACCCTAACCGTAACCCGAACCCTAACCCTAACCGGTACCTTAAACCTTACCCTAACCCTAACACAAACCGTAACCCTAAACTGTACCATAACCCTAATCATAACCCTAAAATCAAACCTAATCGTAACCCTCACCACTACCGAAACCCTAAACCTAACCCTAAAACTACCTCAAAATTTAACCCTAAACTGTACCATAACCCTAACCCTAACACTAACCCTAACCCTAACCCTAACTTGTACCGTACCACTAACCTTAATCCTAACGCTAAACCTAACTTTTACCATAACCCTAACCCTAACCCTAACCCTAACCCTAACCTGTACTGAACCCTAAAGCTAACCCTATCCTGTACCGTAACCCTAACCCTAAACCTAACTGTAACTTGTACCATAACCCTAACCCTAACCCTAACTGTAACACTAACCTGTACCATAAACCTAACCCTAACACTAAACCTAACCATAACTTGTGCCGTAACCCTAAACCTAACCCTAAACATAACCATACACTGTACTGTAACCCTAACCTAGCCCTAACCTGTACCGTAACCCTAAACCTTAACTTAACCCTAACTCAAAACATAACCTCTACCCTAACCCTAACCGTAACCCTAACCTCTTTGGCAAACCTAACCCTAACCCTAACACTAACCCTAACCCTACCTCTACCATGACACTAACACTAACACTAACCCTAAACCTCACCCTAAACCTAACCCTAACCTTTACCGTACACCTAACGCTATCCCTAACCCTAACCCTAACCTGTACCGTAACCCTAAACCTAACCCTAAACCTAACCCTAAGGCTAACCTATACCGTAACCTAACCCTAAACCTAACCATAACACTAACTTGTACCGTAACGCTAACCCTAACCCTAACCCTAACCTGTAAAACAACCCTAACCCTAACCCTAACCTGTACCGTAACCCTAACCCTAAACCTAAACCTACCCAGTACCATAACCCTAATACTAACCTTATCACTAACCCTAACCTGTACCGTAACCATAAACCTAACCCTAAACCTAACCCTAACGCTAACCTATACCGTAACCCTAACCCTAAACCTAACCGTAACCCTAACTTGTTCTGTATTCTTATCCCTAAACCTTACCCTAACCCAAATCCTAGCCCTAAACTGTATCATAACCCTAACACTAACCCTAACCAGTACCGTAAACCTAACAGTAAACCTAAACCTAACGATAACCTATACCATAAACCTAACCATAATCCTAAAACTAACCCTAACCCTAACCTGTACGGTAACCCTAAACCTAATCCTAACGCTATATGTACCGCAAACCTAACCCTAAACCTATCCCTATCCCTAACACTAACCCTAACCTAACCTGTAACGTAACACTAATCCTAACCCTAACCCTAACCCTAACCTGTACTGCAACCCTAACCCTAAACCTTACCCTAACTTGTACAGTAACCCTAAACCTAAACCTAACCCTAACCTGTACCGCAAACCTAACCCTAACCCTGACCCTAACCTGTACGATAACCCTAAACCTAAACCTAACCCGAAACCTAAACGGTACCGTAACCCTAACCCTAACCCTAACCCTAACCCTAACCAAACCCTAATGCTAACCCTAACCCTAAACTAAACCCTAACTCTAACGGTAACCCTAACCCTAACCTGAACCGTAAACCTAAACCTCACACTAAACTTAACAGTAACGCTAACATTAACCGTCACCCAAAACCTAACCTTAACCCTAACCCTAAACCTAACCTGTAGCATAACCCTAACCCTAAACCTAACCTGTACCCTAACCCTAACCCTAACCCTAACCCTCACCCGAACTTGTACCGTAACCCAAACCCTATAACTAAACCTAAACCGAAATCTAACCTGTCCCTTAACCCTAACCATAACCCTAGCCTAACCTGTACCGTAACCCTAACCCTAACCCTAACCCCTACCCAAACCTAACCCTAAACCTAACTTGTACCATAACACTAGCCTTAACCTTAACCCTTACCCTAAACCTAACCCTAACCCCAAACCTAACCTGTATCGTAATCGTAATGCGAGCCATAACCCTAAACCTAGCCCTAACCTATAGCATAACCCTAACGCTAACCCTCACCCTAACCTGTACCTTAAACCGAACCCTAACCCTCACGCTAAACGTAACCCTTACCTGTACCGTAACACCAACCCTAAACCTAAACCTAACGCTAAACATAACCTGTACCGTAACGCAACTCTAACCCTAAACCTAACCCTAACCTGTACCATAACCCTAACCCTAACCCTAACCAAACCCTAACGCTAACCCTAAACCTGACCTGTACCCTAACCCTAACGGTAACCCTAACGCTAACCTGCACCTTAACCCTAACCCTATCCCGATTCTAACCCTAACCCTAACCTGTACCATAACTCTAACCTAAGCCTAACCCTAACACGTACCGTAACACTAATCCTCACCCTAACCCTAACCAGTACCTTAACACTAACCTAACCTAACCCTAACCTGTAGCGTAACCCTAAACCTAACACTCACCCTAACCTGTCCCATAACCCTTACCTGTATTGTAACCCTAACCCTAACCCTAAACGTAACCCCAAACCTAACCTGTCCCGTAAACCGAAACCTAACATTAACCCTTACCCTAACGCTAATGTGTACCGTAACCCTAACACTAATCCTAACCCTAACCTGTACCGTAACCCTAACCCGAAACCAAACCCTAACCCTAACTTGAGCCGTAACCCAAACCCTAACACCAACCTAAACCTAAACCTAACCTGTCCCTTAACCCTAACCATAAACCTAAGACTAACCTGTACCGTAACCATAACCCTAACCCTAACCCTAACCTTAACCCTAACCATATCCTGTACGGTAACCCTAACCCTAAACACAACCCCAACCCTAAACAGTACTGTAACCCTAACACTAACCCTAACACTAAACTGTACTGATATCCTAACCCTAACGCTAACACTAACCTGTAGCATAACCCTAAACCGAAGCCTCAACCTAACCTGTACCTTAACCCTAACCCTAACCCTAACCTTAAATGTAAACCTTACTTGTACCGTAACCCAACCCTAATCCTAACCATAACCTGTACCGTAACCCTAACCCTAACCCTAACGAAACCCTAACGCTAACGTAAACCTAACCCTTACCCGTATGGTAACCATACACCTAACCGTAACCCTAACCTGTACCATAACCCTAACCGTAACCCTACACCTAAACCTAACCCTAACCTCTACCGTAACCCTAACCCTAACAGTACCCGCAACCTAACCCTAACTTGTACTGTAACAATAACCCTAAAACTAACCCTAACACTACCCTGAATCATAACCCTAAACCTAACCCTAACCCCTCCCATAAGCCTAACCCAAAACTGTACCGCAACCCTAACCGTAACCGTAACTCTAATCCTAACTCATATCGGAACCCTTACCTGTACCGTAACACTAACCCTAACCCTAAACCTAACCTGTACCGTAACCCTAACACTAACCCGAACCCTAACCCTAACCTGTATTGTAACCCTAACACTAAGACTAACCCTAACCTGTACTGAAACCCTAACCCTACCCTAACCCTACCTGTACCATAACCCTAACCCTAAACCTAACTCTAACCTGTACCGTATCCCTACGCCTAAACCGAACCGTAACCTGTACCAAAACCCTTACCCTAACCCTAACCCTAACCCTAACACTAACTTGTACCGTAACCCTAACCCTAGCACTAACCCTAACCCTAACTTGTACCTTAACCCTAAACCTCACCCTAACCCTAACCCTATGATGTACAGTAACCCTAACCCTAACCCTAAAATATACCGTAACCCTAACCCTAACCTAAACCCCAACTCAAAACCTACCTGTACCCTAATCCTAAACAACCTAAAACTCTATGGCAAACCTAACCCTAACCCTAACACTAACCCTAACCCTAAACCTAAAACTAACCTGTACCATAACACTAACCCTAACCCTAACTCTAACCCGTACTATAAAAGTAAACCTAACCCTACCCGAAACCTAACCCTAAGCCTAACTTGTACCATAACCCTAACCTTAAACTTAACCCTAACCTCTAACGTAACTCTAACCCTGACCCTAACCTGTACCGTAACCCTAAACCTAACACTAAACCTAACCATAACCTGTATCGTAACCGTAACCCTAACCCCAACCCTAACCCTAAACCTAACCATAACCTATAACATAACTGTAATCCTGCCCTTAACCTATCCCTAACTCTAACCCTAAACCTAATCTGTACCATAACCCAAACCCAAACCTTAACCCTAACCCTTACCCTAACCTGTAGCATAACCCTAAACCTAACCTTAACCTGTACCGTAACCCTAACCCTAACCCTAAACCTAACTTGTACCGTAACACTAAACCTAACACTAAACCTAAACCTAAAGTTAACCTGTCCCTTAACTCTAACGATAACCCTAAGCCTAACCTGTACCGTAACCCTAACCCTAACACTAACCATAACTTGTACAGTAACCCTAACCCTAACCTTAACACTAAACCTACCCCTAACCCTAACCAGAACCGTAATCCTAACCGTAACCCTAACCCTAACCTGTACCGTAACCCTAACCCTAAACCTAACCCTAACCAGTACCGTAACCCTAAGCCTAACACTAAACCTAACCCTAAACCTAACTCTATCTTGTAGCGTAACCCTAACCCTAACCCTAAACCTAACCCTAACATGTACCGTAACCCTAATCTGTACCGTAAACCTAATCCTAACCCTAAACCTATACCTAAACCTAACCTCTCCTGTAAACTTAACCCTGACCCTAAACCTAACCTGTACCGTAACCCTAACCCTAAACCCTACCCTAACCCTAACCCTAACTTGTACCGTAACCCTAACCCTAACCCAAAACCTAACCCTATCCCGTACCATAACCCTAACCCTAACCCTAATACTAACCCTAACCCTAACCCTGACTGCAGCGTAAACCTAACCCTAACCCTAACCCTAACCTGAACCGGAACCCTACTGTAACCCTAACCCTAACCTGTACCATAACCCTAACCCTAACCCTAACCCTAACCTGTACTGTAACCCTAACCCTAACACTAACCCTAACCCTAACCTAACTCTAACTTGTACCGTAACCATAACCCTAACCCTAATCCTAAACCTAACATGTACCATAAACCTTACCTGTACTGTAACCCTAACCCTGACCCTAACCCTAAACCTAACACTAAACCTAACCTGTCCCTTAGACCTAACGCTAACCCTAAACCTAACATTTACCGTAACCCTAACCCTAAACCTAACCCTAACCCTGACTCTAACCTGTACCGTTACCCTACCTAACCCTAACCTAACCTTTTCGGTAACCCTAACCCTAAACCTAACCCTAACCCTGACTCTAACCTGTACCGTTACCCTAACCCTAAGACTAAAACGACCTACCTGTAACGTTACCCTAACCCTCACTCTAACCCTAACACTAACACTAACACTATCCCTAACCTATACCCTAAGCTAAACTTGACCCTAACCCTAAACTGTACCGTAACTTTGACCCTAACCCTAACCTGTACCGTTACACTATCCCTAAACCTAACCCTAACCCTGTACCATAACCCTAACCCTAACTTTAACCCTAACCCTAAACCTAACCCTAACTTGTACCGTAACCCTAACCCTAACCCTAACCCTAACTTGTACAGTAACAATAACCTAACCCTAACCCTAACCTGTACCGTAACCCTAATCCTCACCCTAACCTAACCTGTACCTTAACACTACCCTAAACCTAACCCTAACCTGTAGCGTAACATTAACCCTAACACTCACCCTAACCTGTACCGTAACCCTTACCTGTACCGTAACACTAACCCTACCCCTATACCTAACCCCAAACCTAACGTGTCCCGTAAACCTAAACCTGACTTTAACCCTTACCCTAACGCTAACCTATACCGTAATCCTAACACTAAACCTAACCCTAACCCTAAACCTAACCCTATCCTGTATGGTAAATCTAACCCTAACCCTATCCTGTATGGTAACCCTAAACCTAAACCTAACCCCAACCCTAACCTGTACTGTAACCCTAACCCTAACCCTAACCCTAAAATGTACTGAAATCCTAACCCTAACTCTAACACTATCCTGTAGAATAACCCTAAACCTAACCCTCAGACTGACCTGTACCTGAACCCTAACCAAAATCCTAACTCTACCCGTAACCCTAACCCAAACCTGTACCATAACCCTAACCCTAAACCTACCCCTAACACTAACACTAACCTTAAACGTAAACCTTCCCTGAACCGTAACCCTAACCCTAACCCTAAACCTAATCTGTCCCGTAACCCAACCCTAACACTAACCCTAAACCTAATCTGTACTGTAACCCTAACCCTAAACCTAACCAAACCCTAACGCTAACCTTAACCCTAACTTGTATCCTAACCCTAACGGTATCCGTAACCCTAACCTGTATCGTGACCCTAACCCTAACCTTAAACAAACCCTCACGCTAACCCTAACCCTAAACTGTACGCTAACCCTAACGGTAACCCCAACCGTAACCTGTACCATAACCCTAACCCTAACCATACCCTGTACTGTAACCCAAAACCTAAACTTAACTCTAAACTTAATCCTAACTTGTAGCATAACCCTAAACCTAACCCTAACCTGTACCGTAACCGTAACCCTGACCCTAACCCTAAACTGTACTGAAACCCTAGCCCTAACCCTAACACTAACCTGTACCATAACCCTAACCCTAAACCTAACTCTAACCTGTACCGTATCGCTATGCCTAAACATAACCGTAACCTGTACAGTAACCCTTACCCTAACCCTAACCCTAACATAACACTAACCTGTACCATAACCCTAACCCTAACACTAACCCTAATCCTAACTTGTACCCTAAACCTAAACCTAACCCTAACCATATCCTGTACCATAACCCTAACCTTAACCCTAACTCTAACATATACCGTAACCCTAACCCTAACCTTAACCCCAACTCAAAACCTAACCTGTACCGTAACCTTAACCCTATCCCTAAACTCTATGGCAAACCTAACCCTAACCCTAACACTAACCCTAAACCTAATCCTAAACCTAACCTGTACCGTAACCCTAACCAAAACCCTAAACCTAACCCTAACTGTACCATAAACTAACCCTAAGCCTAACCCTAAACCTAACCTTAAACCTAACCTGTACCATAACCCTAAACCTAACCCTAACCCTAACGCTAACCTATACCTGAACCCTAACCCTAAACCTAACCATAACCCTCACTTGTACCGTAACCCTAACCTTAACCCTAACCCTAAACTCTAACGTAACCATAACCCTAACCCTAACCTGTACCGTAACCCTAACCCTAACCCTAACAATAACCTGTAACGTAACCCTAACCCTAACTCTAAACCTAACCCTAAACCTAACTCTATCTTGTACCATAACCCTAACCCTAACTCTAACCCTAACATGTACCATAACGCTTACCTGTAGCGTAACCTAACCCTAACCCTAAACCTAACCCTAAACCTAACCTGTCCCGTAAACCTAAAGCTAACCCTAACATAACCTGTACCGTAACCCTAACCGTAAACCTAA
>JAEUCK010007642.1:0-56107 GCA_017311455.1 Otocyon megalotis megalotis | reverse complement strand
GTACCGTAAACCTAACCTTAACACTAACCCTAACCCTAACCCTACCTGTACAGTAACCCTAACCCTAAACCTAAAACTAATCCTAACCTGTACCGTAACCCTTACCCTAACCCTAACCCTAACCCTACCTGTACAGTAACCCTAACCCTAAACCTAAAACTAATCCTAACCTGTACCGTAACCCTTACCCTAACCCTAACCCTAACACTAACCTGTACCCTAACCCTAAACCTAACCCTAACCTGTACCGTAACCCTAACCCTAAACCTAACCCTAACCCTACCTGTAACGTAAACCCATTCCTAAACCTAACCCTAACCCTAACCCTAACCTGTACCATAAACCTAACCCTAACCCTATCATGCACCGTAACCCTAAACCTAACCCTAAACCTAGCCCTAACCTGTACCGTAACCCTAACCCTAACCTGTACCGTAACCCTCACCCTAACCTGTACCGTAACCCTAACCCTAACCCTCACCCTAATCTGTACGGTAACCCTAACTCTAACTGTAGCCCTATCCCAAACCTGTACCGTAATCCTAACCCTAACCCTAACCCTAAACCTAAACCTAACCTGTACCGTAACCCTAGCACTACCCTGACCCTAACCTATACCGTAATCCTAATGCTAACCCTAACCCTAAGCTGTACCGTAACCCTAACCCTAACCCTAAACCTAAACCTAAACTGTACCGTAAGCCTAGCACTACCCTCACCCTAACCTATACCGTAATCCTAATGCTAACCCTAACCCTAAGCTGTACCGTAACCCTAACCCTAACCCTACTGCTAACCGTAACCCTTACCGGTACCGTAACCCTAACCCTAACCCTAACCGTAACCCTAACCTGTACCGTAACCCTAAGAATAACCCTCACCCGAACCTGTACCGTAACCCTAACCTTAACCGTAAGACTAAACCAAACCTGTACCATAACCCAAACCCTAACCCTAAAACTAAACCTAACCCTAAACCTAACCCTAACCGTAACTCTAACCAAACCCTAACCGTAACCTTACCTGTACCATAACTGTAACGCTAACCTGTACCGTAACCCTAAACCTAACCCTAACCCTTACCCTAACCCTAAACCTAACCTTAACCCTAACCTGTACCATAACGCTAACACTTAATGTAACCCTTACACTAACCCTAACCTTTACCGTAATCCTAACCCTAACCTGTACCATAACGCTAACCCTAACGCTATCCCTAACCCTAACCCTAACCCTAACCCTAACCCTAACATGTACCGTAACCCTAACCCTAACCCTAACCCTATCTTGTACCGTAACCCTAACCCTAACCCTAAACCTAGCCCTAACCTGTACCGTAAACCTAAACCTAACCTGTACCGTACCCCTCACCCTAACCCGCACCGTAACCCTAACCCTAACACTCACCCTAACGTGTACCGTAACCCTAACTCTAACTGTAACCCTAACCCAAACCTGTACCGTAATCCTAACACTAACCCTAACCCTAACCTGTACCGTAACCCTAACCCTACCCCTAACACTAAACCTACCCTAACCTGTACCGTAATCCTAACCCTAACCGTAAACCTAACCTGTACCATAACCCTAACCCTAAATCCAACCCTAACCCGTACTGTAACCCGCACCCTTACGCTAAACCTAACCTAACAATTACCCGTACCCTAACCCTAACCCTAAAACTAACCATAACCCTTACCCGTACCCTAACACTAACCTAAACCTAACCCGCACCGAAACCATACCCCGAAACGAACCCTAACCCTAACCCTAACCTTTTCCCGAACCCTAACCTTAACCATAACACTAATCCGTACGGTAACCATAACCATAACCCTAACCAAACCGTAACCCTAACCCGTACCCTGACCCTAAACCTAACACTTACACAAAACCTAACCTAAACCCAAAAACTAACGCTAACAGTAATCCTTACCCGAACCTTAGCCCTAACCGTAACCCTACCCTAAAACTTACCTGAACCCTAAAACTAAAACTAACATAAACCTAACCAGTACCGAAACCATAACCCGAAATGAACCCTAAACCTGACCCTAACCCTAACCGTAAACTTTACACGTACCCTAAGCTAACCCTAACCCTTACCCTAACACTAACCCTAACCCTAAGCCTAACCCGTACCCTAACCCTAACCCGTACCCTAAAGCTAACCTGTACCCTAACCCTAACCCGTAACCCTAACACTAACCCTAACTCTAAACCTAACCTGTACCGTAACCCTAACCCTAAACCTAAACCTAACCCTAACCAGAACAATAACCCGAACCCTAACCCTAACACTAACCTGTACCATAACCCTAACCCTAACACTAACCCTAACACTAACTCTAACCTGTACCGTAACCCTAAAACTAACCCTCACCCTAACCTGTACCGTAACCCTAAACCTAACCCTAACCCTAACCGTCAGCCTAAACCAAACCTGTAATGTAACCCTAACCCTAATCCTAACCCTAAACCTAACCCTAAACCTATCCATAACCCTAACCATAACCCTTACCTGTACTGTAACCAAAACCCTAACCCTAACCCTAACCTGTACCGTAACCCTAACTGTAACCCTAACCTAAACCTAACCCTAACCCTAACCCAAACTTGTATGGTAGCCCTAAGCCTAAACCTATCCTAACCTGTACTGTAACCCTAACGAAATCCCTAAGCCTAACACTATCCTGTACCATAACCCTAACCCTAATACTAACCCTAAACCTAAACCTAACCTGTACCCTGACCCTAACCCTAACCCTAACCTGTACCGTAAACCTAAACCTAACCCTAACCCTAACTCTAACCCTAACCTGTACCGTAACCCTATCCCTAACCCTAACCCTAACCATAACCCTAACCTGTACCGTAACCCTATCACTAACCTGTACAGTAATCCTCACCCTAACCTGTACCATAACCCTAACCCTAACCCTCAACTTAACCTGTACCGTAACCCTCACCCTCACCCTACCCCTAACCCTAACCTGTACCGTAACCCTAACCCTAACCCTAACACTACCCTAACCTGTACCGTAACCCTAACCCTAACCAAAACCTAACCCTATCCCTAACCTGTACCGTAACCCTTACCCTAATCCTAAACCTAACCCTACCTGTACCCTAAACCTAACCCTTACCCAAACGCTAACCCTAACATGTACTGTAACCCTAACCCTAAACCTAACCCTAACCCTACCTGTACCGTAACTCTATCCCTAACCCTAACCCTAACCCTAACCTGTCCCATAACCCTAACCCTACCCTAAACTTAACTTTTGTCGTAACCCTAACCCTAACTCTAATTCTAACCTGTACAGTAACCCTAACCCGAACCCTAACCCTAACCCTAACCTGGACCATAACCCTAACCCTAACCTGTACTGTAACCCTCACCCTAAACTGTACCGTAAACTTAACACTTACCCTCACCCTAACCTGTACCGTAACCCTAAACCTAACTGTAACTGTAACCCTAACGCAAACTTGTACCGTAACCCTAAACCTACCCCTAACCCTAACCGTAACCCTTATCTGTACCGTAACCCTAACCTTAACCCTAAACCTAACCCTAAACCTAACCTGTGTCGTAACCCTAACTTTAACACTAAACCTAACCCTAACCTGTACGGTAACCCTAACCCTAAACCCAACCCTAATCCTTACCCTAACCACTACCGTAACTCTAACCCTAACCCTAACCCTAACTCTAAACCTAACCAGTACCTAACCCTAAACCTAACCCAAAACTGAACAGTAACCCTAACCCAAACCCTAACCCTAACACTAACCCTACCATAATCTGTACCGTAACCCTTACCCTAACCCTAACCCAAACGCTAACCTGTACCGTAACCCTAACCCAAACCCTAAACCTAACCCAAACCTGAACAGTATCCCTAACCCAAACCCTAACACTAACCCTACCCTAATCTGTACCGTAACCCTTACCCTAACCCTAACCCAAACGCTAACTTGACCGTAACCCTAACCATAACCATAACCCTAACCCAAACCTGTACCGTAACCCTAACCCTAACCTTTAACCTAACCCTAACCGTAAACCTTACCTGTACCGTATACCTAATCCTACCCCTAAACCTACCCTAAACCTAACCTGTACCGTAACCCTAACCCTAACACTGTCTCTAACCCTAACCTGTACCATAACCCTAACCTTAACCCGAACCTGTAACCTAACCCTAACCCTAACCCTAACCCTAAGCCTAATCCTAACCTGTACCGTAACCCTAACACTAAACCTAACCCTAACCCTTACCTGTACCGTAACCCTAACCCTCACCCAAACCTAACCCTAACCCTAACCCTAACCTGTACCGTAACCCTAACCCTAACCCATACCGTTCCAAACCCTAACCATAACCCTATCTGTAACGTAACACTAACCCTAACCCTAACCCTAATCCATAAAGTAACCCAAACCCTAACCCTAACCCTTACCCGTACCCTAACCCTAACACTAACCCTAAACTTAACCCTAACCGTAACCCTTACCCAGGACCTAACTCTAATGCTAAACCTAATCCTTACCCTTACCCGAACCCTAAACCTAACCCTAACACTAATACGTACTGTAAACCTAAACCTAACCGAACTCTTACCCATACCCTAACACTAACCCGAACCCTAACTGTAACCCTTACCCGTACCTTAACCCTAAACCTTCCCCGAACCCTAACCCTAACCCTAAAGCTAACCCTACCGTAACCCTAACCCTAACCCTAATCTTAACTCTAAACTTAACCATAACCCTTACGCGTACCCTAACCCTAACCCGAACACGAACCCTAACCGTAACCCTTACCATAACCTACCCCTAATCCTAACCCTAAACAGTACCGTAAGCCTAACACTAACCCTAACCCTACCAGTACCGCAACCCTAACACTAAACCTAACCCTAACCGTAACCCTTTCCCGTACCCTAACCCTCTCCCTAATCCTGACCCTGAACCTAACCGTAACCCTTACCCGTACACGAACCCGAACCCTAACACTAACCCTAACACTCACTCTTACCCGAACCCTAAACCTAATCCTAACCCTAAACCATATCATAACCCTAAACCTAACCCTGACCCTAAAATAACACTTACCCGTACCCTAACCCTAACCCAAAACCTAAACCTAACCCTAACCCTCACCTTAACCCGTACCCTATTCCTAAACCTAACCCTAACCCGAATCCTAACATTAACCCTTACCCGAATCCTAACCCTTACCCTAAACCTAATCCTAACCCTTACCTGAACCCTAACCCTAACCCTAACCGTAATCCATACCATAACCCTAACACTAACCCTAACCGTAACCCGTTCCATAAAACTAACCCTAACCCTAACCCTGACTGTAACCCTTACCCGTAAACTAACACTAACACTAAACCTAAACATAACCCGAACCATAAACTTTACCCCTATCCTAACCCTGACCCTAAACCTAAACCTGACCCTTGCCCAAACCCTAACCCTAACCCTAACCGTATCCCTTACCTATACCCTAACCCTAACCCTAAACCTAACCATAAGCCGAACCGCAACACTTACCCGTATCCTAACCCTAACCCTAACACTAACCCTAACTCTTACCCGTACCCGAAACCTAACCATAACCCCTACCATAACCCAAACCCTAACCCTAACCCTAACCCTAACTCTAACCATAACCCTTACCTGTACCATAAACCTAACCCTAAACCTAACCCTTACCCGAACCCTAACCCTAACCCTCACCCTACTGTAACCCTAACCCTAACACTAACCCTAACCCTACCCTAACCCTAAATCTAAACATAACGCTTGCCCGTACCATAACCCTAACCGAACCGTAACCCTAACCCGTACCCTAACCCGAACCCTAAGCATAATCTTAACCCTAACCATAACCCTACCCGTACTCTACGCTAACCCTAACCCGAACCCTTAGCCTAACCGTAACCCTTACCCGTACCCTAACACTAACCCTAACCCTAACACTTACATGAACCCTAACCCTAACCGTAACCCTAACCCGTAGAGTAAACCTAAAACTAACCCTAACACTAACACTAGCCATAACCCTTATCCATACCTTAAACCTAACCCTAACACTAACCCTAATGGTAACCCTTAACTGTACCCGAAATCTAACCCTAACCTTACCCCTTACCCGCACTCTAACCCTAAACCTAAAACTAACTCTACCGTAACCCTTACCCTAACCCTAACCCTACCCCCCAAAACCTAAGCGTAACCCTTACCCATACGCTAACCCTAAACCTATCCGTAACCTTACCCTTACCCTAACCCCAACGCTAACCCTAACACTAACCATTACCATTATTCGTAACGTGAACCTAACCCTAACCATAACCATAACCCTTACCCGTACCCTAAACCTAACCCTAACCCTAAACCAAACCCTTACCCGAACCTAACCCTAACCCTAACGCTAACCCTAACTGTAACCCTTACTAGTGCCCTAACCCTAACCCGAAACCTAAACCCAACCTAACCCTAATCATAACCCTTACATGTACCCTAACCCTAAACCTAACTCTAACACTAACCATAATACTTACACGTACCCTAACCCTAAAATTAACCCTAACCCTTAACAAAACCTATTCCATCCCTAACCCGTACCATAAACCTAACCCTAAAACTAACCCTTACAATAACCCTTACCAGTACCGAATCCCTAACTAACCCAAACCCTTACCGTAACCCTTGCCCGTACCCTACACCTAACCCGAACACTAAACCTTACCGGAACCCTAAGCCTAAGCCTAACCCTAACCGTAAACCTAACCCCAACCCTAACCCTATCGTAACCCTAACCCTAACCCTAACCCTAAACCTAAATGTAACCCTTACCCGTAGCCTAACCCTAACCATAAACCAAACACTTACCCTAACCGTAACCCTTACCTATACCCTAACGCTAACTCTAACCCTAACCCTTACATGAACCCTAACCCTAACCCTATCCTGTACCATCACCCTAACCCTAACCCAACACTAACCTGTACGGTAAACCTAACCCTAACGCTAACCCTAACCGTAAACCTTACCCATACCCTAAACCTAACCGAACCCATACCATAAACTTACCCCAACCCTAACACTACCCATAATCCTTACCCTAACAGTAAACCCAACCCTAACCCTAACCCTGAGCGTGACCCTTACCCGTAACCTAACCCTAACCCTAACCGTAACCCTTATCCGTTCCCTAACCCTAAACATAACCCTTAACCAAATCCTAACCCTAACCCTGACCCTAACCCTAAACTGTACCATAACCCTTACCCTAACCCTAACCCTAACTGTAACCCATACCAGTACTCTAATCCTAACCCTAATCCTAACCCTAACCTAACCCTAACCATAAACCTTACCCATACCCTAAACCTAAACCTAACCCTAACACTAACCATAATCCTTATGCGTACCCTAACCCTAAACTTAACCATAACTCTTATCCGAAAAATAACCCTAAACCTAACCAGTACTGGAAACCTAACCCTAACCCTAACTGTAACCCTTAATCGTAACCTAACCCTAACCCTAAAACTAAACCTAACCCTAACCATAAACCTTACCCGTGTCCTAACCCTAAACCTAACCCTAACACTAACAATAATCCTTATGCGTACCCTAACCCTAACCCTAACCCTTACCATAACCCTAACCCTAACCCTATCCATAACCCTTACCTGTATCCTGACCCTAACCCTAACCCTAACACTTACCCAAACCCTAAACCTAACCCTAACCCATACCATAAACCTAACCCTAAACGTAACCCTAACCCTAACCGTAAGCCTTACCAGTACCCTAACGCTAACCCTAACTGTAACCCTTAACCGTACCCGAACCCTAACCCTTACCCGAACCCTCAACCTAACCCTACCATAACGCTAACTCTAACCCTAACTCTAACCCTAACCCTAACGCTAACCCTACCCCTAAACCTAAACCTAACCCTTACCCGTACCCTAACCCTTACCAATGCGTAACCCTTACCCTAACCCTAAGCCCAAACCTAACCCTAACCCTAAACGTATACCTTACCCGTAATGTAACCCTAACCGTAACCCTTATCCATACCCTAACCCTAACCCTAAACCTAAACCTAACCCTTACCCGAATCCTAACCCTAACCCTAACCCTGACTCTAAACCGTAATGTAACCCTAACCCTAACTGTAACCCTTACCAGTACCCTAACCCTACCCCTAACCCTAAACCTAACCTAACCCTAACCATAAACCTTACCCGAACCCTAACCCTAAACCTCACTCTAACCCTAACCATAATCCTTACACGTACCCTAACCCTAAACCTAACCCTAACCCTTACCTGAAACCTAACCCTAAACCTAACCCGTACCGTAAACCTAACCCTAAAACTAACCCTAACAGTAACCATTACGAAAACCCTAACCCTAACTAACCCTAATCCTAATCGTAACCCTTAACCGTACCCTAACCCTAACCCTAACTCTAACATTTACCCGAACCATAAGCCTAAGACTAACCCTAAATGTAAACCTTACCCGTACCCTAACCCTAACCCGAACACTAACACTAACCCTAACCATAAACCTAAATGTAAACCTTACCCGTACCCTAACCCTAACCTAACCGTAACCCTTACCCGTACCCTAACCCTAACCTTAACCATAAATGTAACCCTTATCCGTACCCTAACCCTGACCCGAACCCGAACCCTTACCCTAACCGTAACCCTTACCCGAACGCTAATGCTAACCCTAACCCTCACCCTTACGTGAACCCTAACACTAACCCTAACCCTAACACGTACCGTCACCCTAACCCTAACCTTAACACTAACCCGTATCGTAAACATAACCATAACCCTAAACCTAACCGTAAACCTTTCCCGTGCCCTAACCCTAACCCTAACACTAACTGTAACCCTTATCCGTACCCTAACCCCAACCTTTACGGAAATCCTAACCCTAATCCTAACCCTAACCCTAAACCGTACCGTAACCCTTACCCTAACCCTAACACTAACTGTAACCCTTACCAGTACCCTAACCCTAACCCTAATCCTAACCCTAACGTAACCCTAACCATAAACCTTACTTGTAACCTAACCCTACGCCTAACCATAATACTTACACATATCCTAAACCTAAACCTACCCCTTACCCGAAACATAACCCTAAACCTAACAAGTACTGTAAACCTAACCCTAAACCTAACCCTACCCGTAACCCGTACCCGTACCATAAACCTTACCCTAACCCTAACCGTAACCCTTTAACCCTTAATCGTACCTAACCCTAAACCTAAACCTAACCCTTACATGAACCCTAAGCCTAACCCTAACCCTAACCGTAAACCTTACCCGTCCCCTAACCCTAACCCTAACCCTAAACCTAACCCTAACCGTAACCCTTACACGAACCCTAAACATAAAACTAACCCTAACCCAAAACATACCACTAATCGCAACCCTAACCCTAACCATAACCCTTACCCCAACCCTAAACCTAACACTAACCCTTACCTGTACCCTAACCCTAACCATAACCCTAACCATAATCATAACACTTACCCGTACCCTAATCATAAAACTAACCCTAACCCTAACCGTAACCCGTACCGTAAACCTAACCCTAACCCGTACCAAAATCCAACCCTAACCCTAACCCTAACTGTACCCTTACCCATAACCTAACCATAACCCTAAACTTAAACCTAACCCTAACCATAAACCTTACCTGTACCCTAACCCTAAACCTAACCCTAACCCTAAACCTGACCCTTCCCAAACCCTAACCCTAACCCTAACCCTAACACTAACACGAACCCTAACTCTAAAGCTTACCGTAACCCTAATCTGAACCCTAACCTTATCCCTTAGCTTTACCCTAATCCTAACCCTAAAGGTAAGCCTAACCCTAACCGTAACCCTTACCCGAACCCTAAACCTAACCCTAACCCGTACCGTAAAATTAACCCTAACCCTTACCCTAACCGTAACCCTTACCAGTACCCTAACCATAACCCTAACCCTAATGGTAATCCTTAACCATACCCAAACCCTAATACTAACCCTTACCTGAACCCTAACCCTAACCATAACCTTACCGTAACCCTAACCCTAAACCTAACCCTAAACCTAATCGTAACCCTAACCCTAACCGTAACCCTTACCCCTACCCTAACCCTAACCCTCACGTGAACCCTTACCCGAAACCTAACCCTAACCCTAACCCGAACCCTTTCCCTAATCTTAACCCTAACCTTAACTGTAACCATTACCCGTACCCTAAACTTAACCCTAACCCTAACCCTAAACCTAACCATAAAACTTACCCGTACGCTAACCCTAATCGTAACCCTAAATCTTACCCGAACCCTAACCATAGACCTAACCCTAACCCATACCATAATGCCAACCCTAACCCTAACCGTAACACTTCCCGTAACCTGATCCGAACCCTAACCCTAACACTAAACCTAAGTGTAACCCTTACCGTACCCTAACACTAAACTAACCCTAACACTAACCCTTACCCAAACCCTAATGCTAACCTTAACCCGAACCCTAACCAGATCCCTTCCCCGAACCCTACCGTAACCCTACCCGTACCGTAACCCTAACCCTAACCCTAACATAAACTGTAACCCTTACCCGTACCCTAACCCTAACTTTAACCCTAACCCTAACCGTAAACCTTAGCCTTGCCCTAACCCTTAACCTAACCCTTACACGAACCCTAACCATAACCCTAAACCTAAGCCATACCGTAACCCTAACCCTAACACTAACCGTAACTCTTACCCATACCCTAACCCTAACACTAACACTAAACCTAACTGTAACCCTTAACCGTACCCTAACTCTAAACCTAACCCGAACCCTAACACTTAACCGAACCCTAACCCTAACCCTTACCGATGGTAACCCTAACCAAAACCCTAACCGTAATCGTAAACCTTACCTGTACCCTAACCCTAAACCTAACCCCAACACTAACCGTAACCCTTAACCGTATGCTAACCCTAACCCTAACACTAAAACGAACACTTACCCGAACCCTAACCCTAAACATAACCCTTACCCGAACCCCAACGCTAACCCTAACCCTCACCCATACCGTATCCCTAACATTAAACCTAACCGTAAACCTTTTCTGTACCCTAACCCTAACCCTAAATCGTACCATAACCCTAACCCTAACCCTAACCGTAACCCTTACCCGAACGATAACCCTAACCCTAAGCCTAAACCTAACTCTAACCCTAACATGTACCGTAACCTAACCCTAACCCTAACCTTAACCCTAACCCTAAACCTAAACCTAAATGTAACGCTTACCCGTATCCTAAACCTAAACCTAAACCTAACACTTACCCGAACCCTAACTCTAACCCTAACACTAACACGTACCGTAACCCTAACCCTAAACCTAACCCTAACCCTAACCGAAACCCTTACCTGTATCCTACCCCTAACCCTAACAGTAACCCGAATACTTACATGAACCCTAACCCTGACCCTAACCCTAAACCTAACCCTAACCCGTACCGTAACCCTAACACTAACCCTTACCCGTACCCTAACACTAACACTAACCCTATCCCTAACCCTAACCATAACACTTACCCGTACACTGACACTAACCCTAACCCTTACCCGAACCCTAACCTAAAACTAACCCTAACCCGTACCGTAACCTAACCCTAACCCTAACCCTAACCGTAACCCTTTCCCGTACCCTAACATTAACACTAACCCTATCCCTAACCATAACCCTTACCCGTAGCGTAACACTAACCCTAACCCTAAACCTTCCACAAAACCTAACCCTAACCCTAACCCTTACCCGAACCGTAACCCTAACCCTAAACCTAACCCGAACCGTAACCTTAACCCTAAACCTAAACCTAACCCCAACCCTAACCGTAACCGTTACCTGTACGCTAATTCTAACCCTAACCCTATCCCGAACCCTTACCCAAAACCGAACCCTAACCCTAAACCTAACCCTAACCCTAACCGTAACCCTTAACGGTACCCTAACCCTAACCCTAAAGCGAACCCTTACCCGAAACCTAACGCTAATCCTAACCCGTACCCTAACCCGAAGCCTAACCCTACCCCTACACCTACGCCGATCCCAACCCTAACCCCTAACTCTAAAACTAAACCTAACCCTAACCCCTAACACTAAAACTAACCCTAAACCTAACCGCCAACCCTAACCCTAACCCTAACCCTCTACCCTAACACTAACCCAACCCTCACCATTAACCCTAAATCTAACCCTAGCCCTAAACCTAACCTAACCCTAAACCTAACCATAACCCCTAACCCTAACCCCTAACACTAACCCTAACCCTAACCATAACCCTAACAACCCTAACCCCTAACACTACCCTAAACCTAGCCCTAACCCTAACCCCTAACATTAATCCTAACCCTCTAACCCTAACCCTAACCCCAACCCAAACCTAACAACTTTAACCCTAAACCTAAACCTAACCCTAAACCTACCCTTGCCCTAACTCCTAACGCTTGCCCTAACCCTAACCCTAACACTCTAACCCTAAACCTAACCCTAAGCCTCTAACCCTAACCCTAACCCTACCCATACGCCTAACACTAACCCTACCACTACACTAACCCTAACCCTCACCCTAAATCCTAACCCTACCCAAAAACTATCCCTTACCCTACCCCTACCCCAAACATACCCTGAACCCTAACCATACACCTACCCCTTCACTAACCCTTACCCAAACCCAAACCCCTAACTCTAAAAGTACCCTAAACCTAACCCTTAACCCTAACCCTAACCCTAAACATGACCGTAACCCTAACCACTAACATTAACCCTAACCCTGTAACCCTAACCCTAACCCTAACACTAACCCTAACCCTAACCACAACCCTAACAACCCAAACCCTAATCCTAAACCTAACCCTAATGCTAAAACTCACCCTAAACCATAACCCTAAACCTTACCTAACCCTAACCCTCTAACCCTAACCCGAACCTAACCCTCTACCCCAAACCCTAACCCTAAACCTAACCCCTAACCTTAACCCTAAACCTAATCCTCTAACCCTAACCCTAACCCTACCCTAACCCCTAACCCTAACACCTAAACCTAACCCTAACCCTAAAATTCTAACCCTAAAACCTAACCCCTAACCCTAACCCTAACCCTAATCCCTAACACACTAACACACAAAGCTAACACTAACCCTAACACTAATCCCTAAACCTAACCCTAGTCCCTCTAACCCAAACCCTACCCTAACACTACCCCTAACACAAACAACCCTAAACACTAACACCTAAACCTAACCCTAACCCTACCCCTAGACCAACCCCTACCACTAACCCTAACTCTAACCCTACCTCTCCCCCTATCCCTAACACTAACCATAACCCTTCACTACACCTAACCCTAACCCTAACCGTAACCTTATCCCTAAACCTAACAACCCTAATCCCAAACCCTAACCCTAACACAAAACCTAACCCAACCCTAATCCGAACCCTAACACTAAATCTAACCCTAACCCTAACCCTAACCCCAACAATCCTTACCCTAACCCTAACCATAACCCTAACCCTAACCCTAACCCTGAACCTAAACCTAAACCTAACACTAACCCTCACCCGTAACCCTAACCCTAACCCTAACACTAACCCTAACCCTAACACCTACCCTAACCCCTAACCCTAACCCTAACCATAACCCGAACACTCTAACCATAACCCTAACCCTAACACTATCCGAAACAACCCTACCCCTAACCCTAACAACCCTAACCCTAACAACCCTAACCCTAAACCTAAACCTAACAACCCTAACCCTAACCCAACCCCTACCCCTGACACTAACTGTAACCCTAACCCTTACCCTACACCTACCCCTAACCCTTACTGTAACCCTAAACCTACCCCTTACCCTAACCTAACCATAACCCCTACCTAACCCGAACAACATTAACCCTAACCCTACTCCTAACCCTAACCCTATCCCTACCCCTACACCTAACGGTAACCCTAACCCTAACCCTACCCAAGCCCTAACCACTAATTCTAACACTAACGCTAACCCTTACCCTAAACCTAACCCCTGACCCTAACCCTAACCCTATCCACTAATGCTAACTCTAACACTAACCCTAAACCCAAACCTTAACCCTAAAACCTAACCCTAACACTAAACCTAACTCCAACCCATAAACCTAACCCTAACCTCAAACCTAACGCTATCCGTAACAACCCCTACCCTAACCCTAACAACCCTAACCCTAACAACCCTAACCCTAAACCTAACCAGAACCCCTAAACCTAAAACTAACTCTCTAACCCTAACCCGAACCCGAACCCAAACACTCAACTCTAACCCTAACCCTAACCCTAACCCTAACCCCTAACCCTACCTTAACCCTAACCCTAACCGCTAACCCTAATCCTATCGCTAACCCCTATACCTAACCCTAACCCGTAACCTTAACCCTAACACTAATCCTAACCCTAACACGTACCCTAACCATAACCCTAACCCCTAACTGTAAACCTGTCCTAACCCTAACCCTAAACCCTAACCTTAACGCTAATCTTAACACTAACCCATCCCTAACCCCTAACCCTAAACATAACCCTAACCCTAACTCTAACCCCTAACCCTAACCCTTACCCTAACACTAACACTAAACCTAACCCTAGTCCTAACCCCTACTCTAACCCAACCCTAACCCTAAACCTAACCCAGCCCTAACCCTAATCCTAATCCCTAACCCTAACGCTAAACCATACTTTAACACTAACCCTAACCCTTAACGCTAACCATAAACCTAACCCTAACTCTAAACTCTGAACCTAACCCTAATCCTAACCTCTAGTACTAACACAACCCTCCCCCTAACCCTAACCCCTAACCCACACCCCAACCATAATGTCTAAACCTAACACTAACCCTAAACCTAAACACTAACCCTAACCCTACCCATAACCCTAAACCTAATCCTAGTACCTAAACAGAACCCTAACCCTAACCCAAACCCTAACCCGTAAACCTAACCCCGAAAACTAACCCTATCCCTAAATCTAAACCTACAACCTAACCCCTAACCCTAACCTTAACCCGAATCCCTAACACTAACACTAACACTAACCCTAACTCCTAACCCTAACACTAACCCTAACCCTAACCCAGAACCCTAACTCTAACCCTATCCGTAAGAACCATAACCATAACCCTAACCCTATCTGTAAGACCCTAACTGTAACCCTACAACACTAACCCTAACCCTAACCCTAAACCAACCCCTAACCCTAACCTACTAACCCTAACCCTAAACCTAAACCTAACCCTAAATACCCTAACCCCTAACCCCTAACCCAAACACTAACCCTAACCCTACGCCTACCCAAACACGTACCCCTAATCCTAACCCTAACCCTACCCCTCCCCCTACCCCTATCCCTAATATAACCCTACTCCTACACCTAACCCTAACAATAACAATAACCCTAACCCTAGCACTATCCCTTATCTAACAACCATAATCCTCTAACCCTAACCCTAAACCTATCCCTAACGCTGTCCGAAACAACCCTACATCTAACCCAAACAACCCTAACCCTACAACCCAAAACATAACCCTAACCCTAACCCTCTAACCCTAACCCTAACCCTAACAAGCCTAACCCTAACAACCCTAACCCAAACCATAACCATAACCCTAACCCCTAACACTAACCCTAACCCTAAACCGAATTCTAACCCCTAACACTAAACCTAACTCTAACCCTAACCCTAACCCTAACCCAACCGTAACCTTAACCCTAATGCTAACCCATACCCGTACCCTAACCCTAACCCCTAACCCTAACCCAAAACCTAATCCGTACCCGTACCCTAACCCTAACCCCTAACCCTAACCCATACACTAACCCGTACAATAACCGTAACCCTAACCCCTAAACCTAACCCTAACCCTAAACCTAACCCTAACACGTGCGCTAACCCTACCCCGTACCCTAACCCTTACCCAAATCCTAAAACTAACTCGTACACAAACCCTTGTCCAAACACAAACCCTAACCCGTACCATAACCCATACCCTAAACCTAACCTGTACCCTTAACCGTACCTTAAACGTAACCTCTAAACCTAACCCTAACCGTACCCTAACCCTAACCTCTAACCCTAAACGTTACCCTATCTCGTATCTGTACTCTAACCCTAACCCTAACCCCAAAACCTAAAACTAACACTAACCCTCACCCCTAACCCTAACCCAAACCCTAACCCTCGAACACTAACCCTAACGCTAACACTAACCCTAACCCAGAACACTAACCATAACCATAACCCTAACACTCTAACCATAACCCTAACCCTAACCCTAACTCTATCCTAAACAACCCTACCCCTAACCCTAACAACCCTAACACTAAGAACACTAACCCTAAACTTAACCCTAACCCCTTTCCCTAACCCTAACCCTCTAACCTAACCCTAACTCTAACCCTAACAACCCTAACCCTAAACCTAACCCTAACCCTGACTCTACCCTTACTCCTAACCCTAACCGTAACCCTGAACCTACCCCTACGCCTAACCCTAACCATAACCCTACCCCTCCCCCTTACCCTAACCCTAACCCTAAACCTAACCCTTCCCGTACAGCTAACCCTAACCCTAAACCTAACCCTAACCCGTAAACCTAACCCTAACACTAACCCTAACCGTAACACATAACCTAACTATAACCCTAACCCATAAACCTAACCCAGTCCTAACCCTCAATCTAACCCCTAACCCTAACGCTAACCCTAACCCTAATCCTAACCCTAACCGCTAACCCTAAACCTAACCCTAGCCCCTAACCATATAACAAACCGCAACCCTAACCCTTACCCTAATCCTAACCCTTACCCTAACCCTAACACTAAACCTAATCCTAACACTAACCCCTAACCCTCATCCAACCCTAACCCTAAACCTACCCAGCCCTAACACTAATCCTAACCCCTCACCCTAACGCTAACCCTTACACTAACCCTAACCCTAACCTCTATCCCTAATCATAAGCATAACCCTAATTCTAAGCCCTGACCTTAATGCTAACCTTCACCCTAACCCTAAACCTAACCCTAACCCTAACCCTTACCCTAACCCAATCCCTAACCCTAACCCATAGCCCTAAATCAACTCCAACCCTAACCCTATCCCCTAACCCTAACCCTATCCCTAACCCCTCACCCTAACACTAACCCTAACCCTAAACCCTAACCCTAACCCTAACCCTAAACCTAACACTAAACCCTAAACCTAACCCTAACCCTAACCCCTAACACTAACACTAACCCTAACACCTAACCCTAACACTAACCCTAAGCTAATCCCTAACCCTAACACTAACCCTAACCATAACCCTGAACCCTATCCTTAACCCTAACCCTATCCGTAAGAACCCTAACCGTAACCCTAACAACCCTAACCCTAACAACACGAACGCTAACCCTAACCCTACCCCTAGCCCTAACCCTAACCCTAACCTTCTAACCCTAAACCTAAACCTAACCCTAACCCTAAATACCGTAAACCCTAACCCCTAAACCTAACCCTAACCCTAAACCTACCCGTACCCCAACACGTACTCCTAATCCTAACCCTAACCCTACCCCTAAGCCTACCCCTAACCCTAAGCATAACCCTACCCCTACATCTAACACTAACCCTTACCCAAACCCTAACCCTAACACTATCCCTAACCCTACCAACCCTAACCCTATAACCCTAACCCTAAACCTAACCCTAACTCTATCCGAAACAACCCTACCTCTAACCAACCCTAACAACCCTAACCCTACAACACAAAAACTAACCCTAACCCTAACCCTAACCCTCTAACCCTAACAACGCTAACCCTAACAACCCTAAACCTAACCATAACCCTAACCCTAACCCTAACTCCTAACACTAACCCTAACCCTAACACTAACCCCTAACCCTAAACCTAAATCTAACCCTAACCCTAACCCTAACCCAAACATAACCTCAACCCTAACCCTAACCCTAACCCGTACCCTAACCCTAACCTCTAACCCTATCCCAAAACCTAACCCGTACTCGTACCGGTACCCTAACCCTAACCCGTACACTAACCCGTACACTAACCCTAACCCTATCCCCTAACCCTAACCCTAAACCTAAACTTAACCCTATCCCGTGCCCTAACCCTACCCCCTACCTTAACCCCTACCAAAATCCTAACACTAACTCGTACACTAACCCTTGCCCAAAAACACACCCTTCCCGTACCCTAACCATACCCTAACCCTAACCCATACCCTAAATCGTACCCTAAACGTAACCCCTAAACTTAACCCTAACCCGTCCTCTAACCCTAATCCCTAACCCTAACCCTAATACCCGTACCCTATCCGTAAACCGTATCCTAACCCTAACCCTAACCTTTACCCTAACCCATAACCGAACCTCAACCCTAACCAGTACCCTGACCCATACCCGATCCGGAAATCGTACCTGTACCCTTACCCTAAACCTGACTCGTAGCCTAACCTGCACCCTAACCTACCCCGTACCATAACATGTACCCTAACCCTATCCCTAACCCAGAACTTAAACCTAACACCTACCCTAACCCTAATCCTTACCCTAACCCTAAAACGATTATGGTTAGGGTACGGATTAGAGTAATAGGGTAGAGGTTAGGGAACGGGTTAATGTAGGGTAAGGGTTACGGTACGGTGAGGGTGCAGAGTAGAGTACGGGTTAGGGTACGGGGTAGGGTTAGGGTTAGGGTAAGGGTACAGCTTACGGGACAGGTTTAGGGGTAGTGTAAGGGTTAGGGTTAGAGTTAGGGTACGGTTTAGGGTTACAGTTAGTTTTTAAAAAACGGGAAATGTTAGAGTTAGCGTTAGGGTTAGAGTACGGGTACTGGTTAGGGTACGAGTTAGGACACGGTTTAGTGTTAAGGGTTAGGGTATGGATTAGGGTTAGGGTTAGGGTTAGAGTATGGGTTAGGGTTAGGTTTAGGGTACCGGTTATGGTTAGGGTACGGTTTAGGGTTAGGGTTAGGGATAGGATCAGGTTTAGGGTTACGGTAGGTATGGGTATGGGTTAGGGTTAGGTTAGGGTTAGGGTTAGGATTAGGGTTTCGGTACAGGTTATGTTTAGGGTTAGGGTTGGGGGTAGGGTTAGTGTACGGGTTAGGGTACGGGATAGGGTATGGGTAAGGGTTAGGGTTAGGGTACGTGTTAGGTTCAGGGGTTAGTGTACGGGTTAGTTTTAGGATTTGGGTTATTTATAGGGTACGGGTTAGGGTTAGGGTACAGAGTGAGGATTAGGGTTAGTGTTAGGGTACGGGTTACAGTAGGGTTAGGGTTAGGGTACGATTCGTGTTAGCATACGTGTTAAGGTTAGGGTAAGGTTTAAATTTAGGGTTAGGGATACAGTTATGGTACGGGAAATGTTAGGTTACGGTTAGGGTTAGGGTTATGGTACGGGTTAGGTTTAGGGTTAGGGTTAGGTGTGGGTACAGGTTAGGGTTAGGGTTAGGGTTAGGGTTAGGGTTAGGGGAGTTAGGTGTGGGTACGTTTTAGGGTAAGGGTTAGAGTTAGGCTTAGGGCTAGTGTACGGGTTAGGGTTAGGGTTAGGGAACGGCTTAGGGTTAGGATACGGGTTAGGGTACGGGTTACGGTACGGATAAATGTATGGGTTAGGGTTAGGGTTTAGGGTACGTGTTAGGGTTAGGGTTAGGGTTAGGATACAGGTTAGTGGTAGGTTGCGGGTTAGGGTAAGTGTATGGTTTAGGGTTAGGGTTAGGGTTAGGGATAGGGTTAGGATTAGCATTAGATTTAGGCTTAGGGTATGGTTTGAGTTAGGGTTAGGGTACGGGTTAGGTTTAGGGTTCGGGTTAGGGTTAGGGTACTGGTTAGGTTTAGGGTTATGGTTAGGGTTAGGGTACTGGTTAGGGTTAGGTTTAGGGTACAGTTAGGGTTAGGGTATGGTTTAGGGTTAGGGTTAGGGTTAGTGTTAGGGTACGGGTAAGGGTTAGAGAAAGGATTAGGGTTAGCATTAGGTTTAGGGTACAAGTTAGCATTAGAGTTAGGGTAAGGGTTAGGATTAGGGCATGGGTTAGGGTTAGGGTAAGGGTTAGTGTTAGGGTACGGATTATTGTAAGTGTATGGGATTGGGTGAGGGTTAGGATTAGGTGTCAGTATGGTTTAGGGTTAGGATTAGGTTTCGGGTACGGGTTATGGTTAAGTTTAGGGTACGGGTTAGGGTTAGGTTATGGGTTAGGGCTAGGTTTAGGAATATGGTACGGGTTAGGGTATCGGATATGGTACAGGTTAGTGTTAGGGTTAGAGTACAGGTTAGGGATAGGGGTTAGTGTACGGGTTAGGGTTAGGGTGCTGTTTTTGGTTATGGTTAGGGTTAGGATTCGGGTAAGGGTTAGGGTTAGGGTATGGGTTAGGGTAAGGGTAAGGGTTAGGGTTAGAGTACGGGTTATGGTTAGGGTACGGGTTAGGTTTACATTTACTCTATGTTTTAGGGTTAGGGTACGAGTTAGGTTTAGGGTACGGGTTAGGGTTAGGGTTAGTGTTAGGGTATGGGTTAGGGTACGGGTTAGGGTTAGAGTTAGGGTTAAGATACGGGTTAGGGTGAGGGTTAGGGTTAGTATTAGGATACGAGATTTGGTTAGGGTTAGGGTTAGTGTTAGGGTTACGGTTAGAGAACAGGTTAGGCTTAGGGTTAGGGTTAGGGTACGAGCTAGGGTTAAGGTTAGGGTTAGGGTACGGTTAAGGTTTATGTTTAGGGTTAGGGTTAGTGTTAACTTACGGGTTAAGTTCAGGTTAAGGGTTATGGTTAGCGTTAGGGTTAGGGTACGGTTTAGGGTTAGAGTTAGAGTTAGTGTTAGTGTTGGGGTTAGGGTTATGGTACGGGATAGGGTTATGGTTAGGGTAAGGTGTGGGTACGGTTTAGGGTTATAGTTAGGGTTAGGGTACAGATTAGGTTTAAGTTTCGGGTACGAGTTAGGTTTAGGGTTCGGGTTAGGGTTAGGGATAGGATCAGGTTTAGGGTTAAGGTTATTTGTGGGTACCGGTTAGGTTTAGGGTTAGGTTTAGGGTACGGGTTAGGGTTAGGGTTAGGGTACGGGTTAGTGTCAGGGTTAGGGTTAGGGAACGGGTTAGCATTAGGGTTAGGCTTAGGGTTAGAGTACAGATTAAAGTTAGGGTTAGGTTTAGGGTTAGGGTTAGGGTACGTGTTAGGGTTAGGGTTAGGTTTAGGGTTAGGGTACGGGTTAGGTTTAGGGTTAGGGTTAAGGTTAGGGTTAGGGTACGGTTTAGGTTTCGGATTAGGATACTGGTTAGGGTACGGGTTACTGTTAGTGTTTAGGGTACGTGTTAGGTTTAGGGTTAGGGTTAGGTAACAAGTAGGGTTAGTTTACGGGTTAGGGTTAGGGTACAGCTTAGGGTTAGATTTAGGGTATGGGTTTGGGTACAGTACAGGTTAGGTTTAGGGTACGGGTTAGGGTTAGGTTTAGGGTTAGCGTAAGGGTACGGGTTAGGTACGGGTTTGGGTTAGGGTACAGGTTAGGGTCAGGTTTAGGGTTAGGGCTAGGGTATGTTTTAGCGTACGGGTTTGGGTTAGGTTAGGGTACGGGTTAGGGTTAGGGTACGGGTTACGGTACAGTTTAGGGTTAGGGTACGTTTTAGGGTACGGCTTAGGGTACAGTTTAAGGTTAGGGTACGGGTTTGGGTTAGGGTTAGTGTTAGATTTAGGGTACGGGTTAGTGTTAGGGTACGGGTTAGGTTTAGGGTTAGGGTACGTGTTACGGTGAGAGGGTTAGGGTTGGGGTATAGGTTAGGGTTAGTGTTAGGGTACGGGTTAGCATTAGAGTTAGTGTTAGGGTTAGGGTTAGGTTATGGGATAGGGTTAGGGTTAGGGGTGGGTACGGTTTAGGTTTATAGTTAGTGTTAGGGTACCGTTAGGGTTAAGTTTAGGGTATGGGTTAGGGTTAGGGTTCGGGTTAGGGTTAGTTTTCGGGTTAGGACACAGGTTTTTTAGGATTAGGTTTAGGGTTAGGGTTACCATATGGGTTAGGATTAGGGTTAGGGTTAGGTTTAGGGTACGGGTTATTGTTAGGGTTAGGGTTAGGTTACGGTTTAGTGTCGGGGTTAGGGTTAGGGTTTAGGGTTAGGGTTAGGGGTAGGTTTATGTTTATGGTTAGGGTTGGGGTTAGGGTTAGGATGTGGGTTTGGGTTCGGGGTTAGGGTTAGGGTACTGGATAGGGTTAGGGTTAGTGTTAGGGTACGGTTTAGTGTTAGGATTATGGTTAGGATTAGGCACGGTTTAAGGTTAGGTTACGGGTTATGGTAGGGGTTAGGGTTTGGTTTAGGGTGAGGGGACAGGATAGGGTAAGGTTATGGGTTAGGTTTAGGTTTAAGGTATGGGTTGGGGTTAGCGTTAGGGTTAGGGTTAGGGGTTAGGGTTAGGGTTTAGCGTTAGGTTTAGTTGTAGGGTTAGGGTTAGTGTTGTTAGGGTTAGACCTGTTAGGGTTAGTGTGAGGGATGTTACAGATTGGTTAGGGTTAGGGTTAGGGATAGGGGTTAGGGTTAGGGTTATGGTTATGGTTAGGGTTAGGTGTTAGGGTTAGCGTTAGGGTTAGGTTTAGTGGTTAGGGATAGGGTTAGAGTTAGTGTTAGGGGTGAGGTTTAGGTTTAGGTTTAGGGTTTAGGGTTAGGGTAAGGGTTAGTGTTAGGGTTAGGGTTAGGCATTAGGGTTAGAGGTTAGGGATAGGGTTAGGGTTAGGGATAGGGGTTAGGGTGAGGTTTAATGATAGGTGTTAGGGTTAGAGGGTTAGTGTTAGGGTTAGGGTTAGGGTTGGGGTTAGGGTTAAGGTAAGTGTTAGCGTTAGGATTAGGGTTTGGGGTTAGGGTTCGGGGTAAGGATTAGGGTCCTGGTTCGGTTAGAGGGTAGGGATAGGGTAAGGCTTAGGTTTAGGGTTAGGGTTAGGGTACAGTATAGGGTTAGGGTTAGTGTAAGGTTAGGGTACAGTTCAGGGTTAGGGTACAGATTAGGGTTAAGGTTAGTGTTAGGGTTAGGGTTAGGGTTAAGGTTAGGGTACGGTTTAGGGTTTAGGGTACAGTTTAGGGTTAGGTTTACGTTTAGGGTTAGGGTACTGGTTAAGGTTAGGTTATGGTTTAGGGTAGGGGTTAGAGTTAGGTTTAGCTTAAGGGTGAGTGGTGACGGGCACTGAGGGGGACACTTGACGGGATGAGCACCGGGTGTTATTCTGTATGTTGGTAAATTGAACACTAATAAAAAATTAATTTTTAAAAAAAGGGTACGGGATAGTGTTAGGGTACGGGTTAGGGTTAGAGTTAGTGTATGGATTAGAGTTAGGGTTAGGGTATGGGTTAGGTTTAGGGTTAGGTTTTGGGTTAGTTTACGGGTTCGGGTTAGTGTTAAGGTTAGGGTTAGTGTTAGGGTACGGTTTAGGGTACGGTTTTGGGTTAGGGTTAGGAATTGGGTTAGGTTTAGGTTATGGATTATGTTTAGGGTTAGTGTTAGGGTACAGGTTAGGGTTAGGGTACGGTTTAGGGTTAGATTTAGGGTATGGGTTAGGGTTAGGGTAGGAGTTAGGTTTAGGGTATGGGTTAGGTTTAGTGTTAGGGTTAGCGTTAGGTTATGGTTTAGGGCACGGTTTAGGGTTAGAGTTAGGGTTAGGGTACGGGTTAGGTGAGGGTTAGGGTTATGGTTAGGGAACGGGTTAGGGTTAGATTTAGTGTACGGGTTTGGGTTAGGGTTACGTTTAGGCTACGGGTTAGAGTTAGGATTAGGGTTAGGGTTAGGTTATGGGTTAGGGTCAGGTTATGCATTAGAGTAGGGATTAGGGTTAGGTTTAGGGTGAGGGTACAGGATAGGGTTAGGGTACGGGTTAGGGTTAGGGTACGGGTTGGGGTTAGCGTTAGGTTTAGGATTAGGTGTTAAGTTTCGGGGTTAGGGTTAGGTTTAGGGGTAGGGGTACGGGAAGATGTAGGGTTAGGTTTAAGGTTAGGGGTCAGGGTCAGGGGTTAGGGTTAACTGTTAGGGTTAGGGTTTAGTGTTAGGGTTAGGGTTATGGTTAGGGTTCGGGTTAGGGGTTAGGGTTAGGGTATGGGTGGGGTTAGGGTTAGTGTTAGGGTACGGTTTAGTGTTAGGATTATGGTTAGGGTTATGGCACGGGTTAGGGTTAGGGTACAGATTAGGGTACGGGATAAGGTACGAGTTAGGGTTAGGGTTCGGTTTAGGGTACGGGTTAGTGTTAGGATACAGGTTAGGGTTAGGTTTAGGATTATGGTTAGGTTACGGTTTAGGGTTAAGTTTAGGTTAGGGTTCGGTTAAGGGTTACAGTTAGGGGACGGGTTAGGTTTAGGGTTAGGTTTAGGGTACAGGTTAGTGTTAGCATACGGGTTAGTGTTAGGTTTAGGTTTAGGGGACGGGTTAGGGATAGGGTATTGGTTAGTTTTATGGTTAGGGTTAGGATTAGGGTTAGGTTCAGAGTATGTGTTAGGGTTAGAATTAGGGTTAGGTTTAGGTTACGGGTTAATATTAGGGTTAGGGTTCAGTTAGGTTTAGGGTACGGGTTATGGTTTGGTTTAGGGTGTGGTTTAGGTTTAGGGTTAGGGTTAGGGTTAGGAGTGGGTACGGGTTAGGCTTAGGGTTAGCGTTAGGGTTAGGGTTAGGGTACGGGTTAGGGTTAGGATACGGGTTAGGTTTAGGGTTAGGGATAGGGGTTAGGGTTAGTATTATTTTTAGGGCTCGGGATTAGGGTTATTTTGAGGGTTAGGGTGAGGGGTTAGGTTTAAGGCTAGCGTTTGGGTTAGGGGTTAGGGTTAGGGGTTAGGGTTAGGGTAAGGGTTAGCGTTAAGTTAGTGTTAGGGGTTAGGGTCAGTGGTTATGCTTAGGGTTAGGGTTAGGTTTAGAGGTTAGGGATAGGGTTAGGGTTTGGGGTTAGGGTTAGGGTTAAGGTTAGGGGTTAGGGTTAGAGGTTTAGTGTTAGGGATAGAGTTATGGTTAGTGTAAGAGGGTGACGTTAAGATTAGGGTAAGGGTTAGAGGGTTAGGGTTAGGGTTGGGGTTAGGGCTTATGGTTAGGGAACGTTTAGGGTTAGGGGGAGGGTAGGGGTAGGGGTAGGGTTAGGGTTAGGGTTAGGTTTAGGGGTTAGGCTTAGGGGTAGGTTTAGGGTTAGGTTTAGGGTTGAGTTAGGGTTAGGGTTACGGTAAGGGTTAGGGCTTAAGGGTTAGGGTTGTTAGGGTTAGGGTTAGGGGATAGGCTTAGGGTTAGGGTTACGGAGGGGTATGGATAGGGTTAGGGTTAGGGGTATTGGTAGAGTTAGGGTTAGGGTTAGGTTTAGGGTTAGGGGTACGGGTAGGTTTACGTTTAGGGTTACGGGAGGGGAGGGATAGGTTTAGCGTTAGGGATAGTGGTAGGGTTAGGGTTAGGGTTAGTGTTAGGGATAGGGTTTGGATTAGGGTTGGTTAGGGTTAGGTTTAGGGGTTAGCGGTAGGGGTCAGGTAGGTGGTAGGGGTAGGGTTAGGGATAGGGTTGGGGAAGTGGTAGGTATAGGGTTAGGGTTAGGGTTTTGTCTTAGGGCTTATGGTTAGGGAACATTTAGGGTTAGGGGGAGGGTAGGGGTAGGGTTAGGGTTAGGGTTAGGTTTAGGGGTTAGGCTTAGGGGTAGGTTTAGGGTTAGGTTTAGTAGGTAAGGGTTAAATTCAGGATTAAATTTAGAGGTGAGGGTTAGGGTTAGGTTTAGGTTTTAGGGTTAGACTTAGGTGTAAGGGTCAGAGTTAGGATTAATGTTAGGATTGTTAGGGTTAGGGTAAGGTTTAGGATTAGTGTTGAGTTTGGGTTAGGGTTAGGGTTAGGGTTAGGGTTAGGGTTATAGTTAGAGGGATAGGGTTAGGGTTTAGGGTTGAGGATTAGGGTTAGGGTTAGCGTTATCTTTAAGGGTTAGGGTTAGCCTTAGGTGTAGGGGTAGGGGTAGTGTTAAGGTTAGGTGTAGGGTTAGGTTTAGGGTTAGGGTTAGTGGGTTATGGTTAAAGTTAGGATTAAAATTAGAGGGTTAGGGTTAGGGTTATAGGTTAGGGATAGGGTTAGGGTTAGGGTTAGGTGTAGGG
Organism: Otocyon megalotis megalotis; assembly: GCA_017311455.1. Classification (NCBI taxonomy): domain Eukaryota; kingdom Metazoa; phylum Chordata; class Mammalia; order Carnivora; family Canidae; genus Otocyon; species Otocyon megalotis. The sequence goes on along the minus strand of JAEUCK010007642.1, from coordinate 29,892 downwards.
TTAGGGTTAGGGTTAGGGTAGAGTTAATGTTGGGTTAGTGTTAGGGTTAGGGTTAGTAGGGTTAGTGTTAGGTTTAGGGTTCGGATTAGGGTTGGTTATGGTAGGTTTAGGGGTAGGCGTATGAGTAGGGGTAGGTGTAGGGTTAGGGTTAGGGTTAGGGTTAGAGGTAGTGTTAGGGGTAGGTTTAGGGTTATGGGGTAGTGTTAAGGGTTGTGGTTAGGGTTAGGTTTAGGGTTAGGGGTTAGGGTTAGGGTTATGTTAGGGTTAGGGTTAGGGTTAGTACATTAGGGTTAAGGTCATGATTAAAGTTAGAGGGTTAGGGTTAGGTTTAGGGGTTAGGTTAGGGTTATGTGTAAGGATTAGAGTTATGATTAATGTTAGGGTTGTTAGGGTTAGGTTATGTTAGGGTTAGGGTTAGTAGGTTAGGGTTAAGGTCAGGATTATAGTTAGAGGGTTAGGGTTAGGTTTAGAGGTTATGGTTAGGGTTATGTGTAAGGGTTAGAGTTAGGATTAATGTTAGGGTTGTTAGGGTTAGGTTAAGGGTTAGGATTAGGGTTGAGTTTTGGGTTAGGTTTAGGGTTAGTGTTAGTGTTAGGGGTTAGGGGTTAGGGTTAGTGTTAGGTCAGGGTAGGGTAGGGTTAGGGTGAGGGTATTGGTCGGTGTAGGGTTATGGTTAGTTTTATATGTAGTGGTAGGGGTAGGGGTAGGGTTAGGTTTAGGGTTATGGGTAGGGGAGGGTTAGGGTGAGGGTTAGGGTTAGGGGCACGGGTTAGGGTTAGAGGTTAGGGTTAGGGGTAGCAGTAGCGGGAGGGGTCGTGGTAGCGGTAGAGTGTTAGGGTTAGTGTTAGGCTTAGGTGTTAGGGTTACGGTTAAGGTTAGGGTTAGGGTTAATTTTAGGGTTGTTAGGTTTAGGGTTAGGGTTAGGGTTAGGTTTAGGGTTAGGTGTTAGGTTAGGGTTAGTGTTAGGTGTAGTGGTATGAGTAGGGTAGGGTTAGGGGTAGGGGTAGGGTTAGACGGTAATGGTAGGGTTAGGTTTAGAGGGTTAGGGTTAGTCTTAAGCGTTAGTGTTAGTGTTGGGGTAAGGTTTAGGGTTAGGTTTGTTATGGTTAGGGTTAGGGTTTGGTTAGGTTTAGATTTAGGGTTGGGTTAGGGTTAGGGTTAGGAATAGGGTTAGGGTTAAGGGTTAGGGTTGTTTAGGGTTAGGGGTAGGGGTTTATGTAGGGTTACGGGTGGGGTAGGGTTAGAGATAGGGTTAGGTTTAGGGGTATTGGTAGGGTTAGGGTTAGGGTTGTTAGGGTTAGTGTTAGGTTTAGGGTTCGGATTAGGGTTTTGAGGGTTAGGGTTAGGGGTTAGGGGTAGGTTAGGGGTAGGGGTAGGGGTAGGGATAGGCTCAAGGGTAGTGGTAGGCGTAGGGGTAGGTTAAGGGGTAGGGGTAGGGTAAGGGTAGGTGTTGGGTTAGGATTTATGTTTGTGGTAGTGTTTGAGCTAGGGGTAAGGGTAGGGTTAGGATTAGGTTTAGGGTTAGGGGTTACGGTTAGGTGTAAGGGTTAGGGTTAGGGGTTAGGGTTAGGATTAGTGTTAGGGTTAAGGGTTAGGTTTAGGGTTAGGTTTAGAGGGTTAGGGTTAGTGTTAGTGTAGGGGTTAGGGTTATGGTTAGCTTTAGGGTTAGGGTTAGTGGGTTAGGGTTAAGGATAGGATTAAAGTTAGAGGGTTAGGATTAGGCTTAGGTCTAGGGGTTAGGGTTAGGGTTAGGTGTAAGGGTTAGAGTTAGGATTAATGTTAGGGTTGTTTGGGTTAGGGTTAGGATTAGGGTTGCGTTTGGGTTAGGATTAGAGTTAGGGTTAGGGTTAGCGTCAGCGTTACGGCTTAGGGTTAGGGGTTAGGGTTAGGGTTAGAGGGATAGGGTTAGGGTTAGGGTAAGGGTTTGAACTTTAGGGTTAGTGTTAGGGTTAGGGCTAGCCTTAGGGGTTAGGTTTAGTCTTAGGTGTAGGGTTAGGGGTAGGGGTAGGGGTATGGTTAGGGGTAGGTTTAGGTTAGGGGTAGGGATAGGATTAGGGTTAGGTGTAGGATTATGGGTAGTCGTAGGTGTAGGGTTAGGTTTATATTTAGGGTTAGGTGTTTGGGTTAGATTTAGGGTTAGGGTTAGGGTTAAGTTTTAGGGTTAGTGTTAGGGTTAAGGTTAGAGGGTTAGGGTTAGGTTTACAGTTAGGGTTAGTGTTTGAGGGTTAGGTGTAGCGTTAGGGTTAGGGTTACGGGTAGGGGTGGGGATAGGGGTAGGGTTAGGGGTAGGGGTAGAGTTAAGTTTTGGGTTAGTAGTAGTGTTGGGGTTAGGGTTAGGGTAGGGGCAGGTTTAGGGGTAGCTTTAGTGTTAGGGGTTAGATTTAGGGTTAGGGTTAGGTTTTGGGGTTAGTGTTAGGGCTTATGGCTAGGGGTAGGGGTAGGATTAGGGTTAGGGTGTTAGGGTTAGGGTTAGGGTTAGAGGTTTAGGGTTAGGGTTAGGGTTATCGTAGAGTGTTAGGTTTAGGGTTAGGGTAAGTAGGGTTAGGGTTAGGATAGTGTTAGCGTTAGGGTTAGGGTTAGGGTTAGTTTTAGGGGTTAGGTTTAGGTTTAGGGTTAGGGTGAGGGTTAGGGTTATTTTAGGGTTGGGTTAGGGTTAGGGTTAGGGTCGGGGTTAGGGGTTAGGGTTGTAGGGGTTAATGTTAGGATTACGGTTGGGTTAGGGTAGGGTTAGTGTTAGGGTCAGCGGTAGGGGTTAAGGTTAAGTTTAGGGTTAGGGTTAGGGTTAAGGTTAGGGTTAGGGTTAGGGTGAGGCTTAGGGGAGGTGTAGGGTTAGGATTAGGGTTAAGGTTAGAGGTAGGGGTAGGTTTAGGGTTAGGGTTAGTGTTTGGGGTAGGGGTAGGTGTAGAGGGTTAGGGTTAGAGGGTTAGGGTTAGTGTTAGGCTTAGGGGTTAGGGTTAGGGTTATTATGGTTAGGGTTAGGTTTAGGATTAGGTTTGGGTTAAGATTAGGGTTAAGGGTTATGGTTGTTAGGGTTAGTTGTGGTTAGGGTTAGGCTTAGGTGTTAGGGTTATGGTTAGTGTTAGGGGTAGGGGTAGGTTTAGGGTTAGGGATATGGGTATGGGTAGGGTTAGGGTTAATTTTATGATTGGGGTAGGGGTATGGTTAGGGTTAGTGTTAGAATTAGGGTTAGCGGTTAAGGGTTAGGGTTGTTAGGGTTAGGGTTAGGGTTAGGATCAGGGTTAGGGGTTACGGTTATGGTTAGGGATAGGGGTAGGGGTAGGTTTAGGGTTAGGGGTAGGTGTAGGGTTAGGGGTAGGGTTAGGTTTAGGGTTAGTTTTAGGGGTAGGGGTATGTTTAGCGTTAGTGTTAGAGTTAGGGTTAGGGGTTGGGGGTTAGGGTTGTTAGGGTTAGTGTTCTGGTTAGGGTTAGGGTTAGGGTTAGGAGTTAAGGTAAGGGTTAGGGTTAGGGTTAGGGTTGTTAGGATTAGGGTGGTTAGGGTTAGGGTTAGAGGTTTAGGGTTAGGGTTAGGGTTAGAGTGTTAGGTTTTGGGTTAGGGTTAGGTTTAGTGTTAGGGGTTAGGGTTAGTGTCATGGTTAGGTATAGGGGTTATGGTTATGGTTAGTGTTAGGGTTCTTAAAGTTAGGATAAGGGTTAGGATTTGGTTGGGTTAGGTTTAGGGTTAGGGTGAGTGTTAGGGTTGTTAGGGTTTGGGTTGTTAGGGTTAGAGTTAGGGTTGTTACGGATAGGGACAGGATTATGGTTAGGGTTATGGTTAGGGGTTGGAGTTAGGTTTAGTGTTCGGGTAAGGGTTAGGGTTGTTAAGGTTAGGGTTGTTGGGGTTAGGGTTAGGGGTTAGGGATAGGGTAAAGGTTAGGTGTTAGGGTTAGGGTTTGGGTTAAGTTTAGGGTTAGGGTTAGAGGTATGGACAGGGTTAGGGTTAGGTTTAGGGGTTAGGTTTTGGTTTAGGGTTAATGTTAGGGTTTAGGGTTAGAGGGTGAAGGTTAAGGTTAGGGTTAGGGGTTAGAGTTAGGGGTTAGGTTTATGGTTAGGTTTAGGGGTAGTGTTAGGGTTAGGACTACGTGTAGGATTATCGATAGGGTTAGGGTTAGGGTTAAGGGTTTGGGTTAGGGTTAGGGTTAATGTTAGGGTTGTTAGGGTTAGGGTTAGGGTTAGGATTACGGGTAGGGGTAGGGATAGGTTAGGGATGTTAGCATTAGGGTTAGGGTTATGGTTAGGTTAGGGTTAGCGTTAGGATTAGGGTTGGGTTAGTGTTAGGGTAGGTTTAGGGTTATGGTTGTTAGGGTTAGGGTTGTTAGGGTTTGGGTTACGGTTAGGGTTAGTGTCAGAGTTAAGTATTGGGGTTAGGGTTAGTGTTAGGGTTAGGGTTAGGGTTCTTAGGGTTAGGGTTAGGGTTAGGATTCGGTTTAGGGTTGGGTTAGGGTTAGGGTTAGTGGTAGGGATAGGGGTAGGGGTAGTTGTAGGCGTACGGGTAGGTGTACAGATAGGTTTAGGGATAGTGTTAGGTTTAAGGTTAAGGGGTAGGGGTAGTTTTAGGTGTAGGGGAAGGGTTAGGGGTAGGGTTAGGGTTAGGGTCGGGCTAGGGTTAGAGTTGGGATAGGGGTAGGTTTAGGATTAGATTTAGGGTTATGGTTAGTGGTTAGGTTTTGGGGTTAGGGTTCGGTTTAGGGTTAGGTTTATTGTTAGGGGTTAGGGGTTATGGTTGTTAGGATTAGGGTTAGGGTCAGGGGTTAGTGTTCAGGGTTGTTAGGGTTAGGGTTATGGTTAGATTTAGGTTAGGATTAGGGTTAATGGTGAGGGTTAGGGTTAGGGTTAGTACTTTAGGGCTAGGGTTAGTGTTTGGGTTAGGGGTTAGTGTTAGGGTCAGGGTAAGGGTTAGGGTTAGAGTGTTAGGGTTAGGGTTAGGGCTAGTGTTAATTCTAGAGGGTGAGGTTTAGGGTTAGGGTTAGTTTTAGAGTTAGGGTTAGGGGGATGGGTTTAGGGTAAGGATTAGAATTGGGTTGGGGTTAGGGATAGGGTTAGGGTCAGGGATTAGGGGTTAGGGTTAGGGTTATGTGTAGGGGGACGTGTAGTGTTAGGATTAGGGTTAGGTTTACCATAGGGGTAGGCTTAAGGTAAGGGTTAGTGTTTGGGGTAGGGGTAGGTTTAGTGTTAGTGTTAGTGGTTAGGGATAGGGTTAATGTTATGGTTGTTAGGATTAGGGTTAGGGTTAGGACTAGGGTTGCGTTTGCGTTAGGGATAGGGTTAAGGTTCAGGTTAGGGGTTAGGGTTGTTTGGGTTAAGGTTACGGTTAGGGTTAGGGATAGGTGTTAGGGTTAGTGTTAGTTTAGGGGTATGGTAGGGTTAGGGTTAGGGGTAGTGGTGGCAGTTAGATTTGTGTTAGGGATAAATTTTGGGTTAGGGGTAGGAGTAGGGGTAGTTTTAGAGGGTTAGTGTTAGGGTTAGGCTTAGGGGTTAGGATTAGGGTTAAGGTTCGGGTTAGGGTTCGAGTTAGGAGTAGGGGTGGGGGTAGGTGTAGGGATAGGTTTAGGGTTAGGTGTAGGTGTAGAGGGTTGGGGTTAGTTTTAGGGTTAGAGGATTAGGGTTAGGGTTAGGGTTAGGCTTAGGTGTTAGGGTTAGGGCTGGGTTAGGGTTCTTATGGTTAGAGCATGGCTTAGGGTTAGGTTTAGTATTAGGGTTGGGTTTGGTTTAGGTAAGGTTAGGGGTTAGGGTTTTTAGGGTTAGGGTTAGGGTAAGGTTTAGGGTTAGGGATTAGGGTTATGGTTAGAGTTAGGTGTAGCGGTAGGGGTAGGTTTAGGGGTAGGGTTAGGGGTAGTTTTGGGTTAGGGTTAGGGGTAGGGGTATGGTTAGGTTTAGTGTTACGGTTAGGGTTAAGTGTTAGGGGTTAGGGTTGTTAGGGTTAGGGTTAGGGTTAGGGTTAGAGGGTTAAGGTTATGGTTAGGAGTTAGGGTTAGGGTTAAGGTTAGGGTTAGGGTTAGGTTTAGGGTTAGGGTTAGGGTTGTTAGTGTTAGGGTTGTTTGGTTAGGGTTAGAGTTACAGGGTTAGGTTTAGGGTCAGGTTTAGGGTTAGAGTGTTAGGTTTAGGGTTAGTGTTAGGTTTAGTGTTAGGTGTTAGGGTTAATGTCAGGGTTAGGTATAGGGATTAGGGGTAGGGCAGGGTTAGGGTTAGAGTTGTTATTGTTAGAGTTACAGATGTTATGGATGGGGTTAGGGTTAGGGTTAGGGTCAGGGTTAGGGGTTAGGTTTAGGGATAGTGTTAGGGGTTATGGGTTAGGGTGTTAGGGTTTAGGTTAGGGTTAGGTTTAGGGATAGGGGTTAGGGTTGGGGGTTAGGTTTAGGGTTAGGTTTAGGGTTAAGTTTTAGGGTTAGTGTTAGGGTTAAGGTTACTGGGTTAGGGTTAGGGTTAGTGTTTGAGGGTTAGGGTCAGGGTTAGGGTTAGGGTTAGAGTGTTAGGGTTAGGGTTACTGTTACGGTTAGGGTTGGAGGCTTCGGTTAGGGTTAGGTTTAGGGGTTAGGTTTTAGTGTTAGGGTTAGGTTTGTTAGGTTTAGTGTTAGGGTAACTGTTAGGGTTAGGGTTAGAGGGTTAGGTGTAGGGTGGTTAGGGTAAAGGTTAGGGGTAAGGGTTAGGGGTTATGGTAGTGTTAGGGTTAGGAGTTAGGGGTTAGGGTTAGGTTTAGGGTTAGGTGTTAGGGTGAGGGTTAGGGTTAGGCATTAGGTTTATGGTTAGGGTTAGGGTTAGGCTTAGGTTTAGGATCAGAGTTGGGTTAGTGTTAGGGTTAGGGTTAGGGGTGAGGAGGTAGGGTTGATAGGGTTAGGGGTAGGGGTTCGGGTAGGGTTAGGGTTCCGTTTAGCTCTAGGGGTAAGGTTATGGGTAAGGATAGAGTTAGGGTTATGGTTCAGTTTGGAAGCTTAGGGTTAGGTTTAGGGTTAGGATTAAGGGTTACGGGTTAGGGTTAGGGTTAGGCGTTTGGGTTAGGGTGAGGGTTAGGGGTTATGGGTTATGGGTTAGGGTTATGTTTAGGTTTAGGGTTAGGCCTAGAATGTAAGGGTTAGGGTTAGGATTAGGGTTTAGGGTTTGGGTTTAGGGTTAGGATTAGGTTTCGGGTTATGGTTAGGGATTAGGGATAGGTTTAGGGTTAGGGTTAGGGGATAGGGTTAGGATTAGCGTTAGGGTAAGAATTAGGTTTAGGGTTAGGGTTACTATTTGGGTTAGGGTTAGGGTTTTAGGATTAGGGTTAGGGTTAAGGTTCGGTTTAGTGTTGGGTTAGGGGTAGGGATAGGGGTAGGGTTATTGTTAGGGGTACGGGTATGGGTACGGTTAGGGGAAGGGGTAGGGTAAGGGGTAGGGGTACAGGTGGTTGTGGTACCGGGTAGGGGTAGGTGTAGGGTTAGGGTTATCGTTACGGGCAGGAGTATGGTTAGGGTTAGAGTTAGGATTAGTGGTAGGGTTAGGGTTAGGGTTAGCGTTAGGGTGAGGGATAGGGGTAGGGGTATGGGTAGGATTAGGAATAGGGTTAGACGTAGGGGTAGGGGTAGGGTTACGGGTAGGGATAGGGATCGGTTTAGGGTTAGGGTTAGGGTTAGTGGTAGGTTTAGGGTTAGGGTTAGGGTCAGGGTTTAAGGTTATGGTTAGGGTTAGGGTTAGGGTGGTTAGGGTTACGGTTAGGGTTAGGGTTACGGGTTAGGGTTGTTATGGTTAGGGTTAGGGTTAGGGTTAGGGTGAGGGTTAGGGTAAGGGGTTAGGTTTAGTGTTAGGGTTAGTGGTTCGGGTAGGGGTTGGGTTTGGTTTAGGTTTAGAGGTAGGGTAGGGGTAGGCTTAGGGGTAGAGATAGGGTTCGGTTTAGGGGTAGGGGTAGGGGCACGGTTAGTTTTAGGGTTAGGTGTAGTGGTAGGGGTAGGGTTAGGTTTATGGGTAGGGGTAGGGATAGGGTTAGGATTAGGATAGGGTTAAGGGTAGGGTTAGGGTTAGGGGTAGGGTTAGGGGTAGGGGTAGGTATGGGTTAGGGTTACGGGTAGGTGTAGGGATAGAGTTAGGGTTAGGGTTAGGGATAGTGTTAGGGTTAGTGTTAGGGGTAGGGTTAGGGTTAGATTAAGGTTTACGTTTAGGGTTAGCGTTTAGGAGTTAGGGTTAGGTTTAGGTGTTAGGGTTAGGGTTATGGTTAGGGTTAGGGTTAGGTGTTAGGGTAAGATTTAAGGTTAGGGTTAGGTTTACTGTTATGGGTTAGGGTTAGGATTAGCGTTAGGGTTAGTCGTTAGGGTTAGGGTTAGTGTTAGCGTTAGGGATAGGGTTGTTAGGATTAGGGTTAGGGTTAGTGTTACGGTTCAGATTAGGGTTGGGTTAGGGTTAGGTTTAGGTTTAGGGGTTAGTGTTAGGGTTATGGGTAGGGATATGGGTAGGGTTAGGGGATGGGTTATAGTTAGGTGTAGGGGTACGTGTAGTGGCATGGTAGGGTTAGGTTTAGTTAGGGGTAGAGGTATGGTTAGGGGAGGGTTAGGGGTAGGGTTACTGTTAGGGGTTAGGGCTGGTAGGGTTAGGGTTAGGGTTAGGGCTAGAGGGTTATGTTTAGGGTAACGGTTAGCATTAGGGTTATTGTTTGGGTTTCAGATTAGGGTTAGGGATTACGGTTAGGGTTTAGGGTTAGGGTTAGGGTTAGGGTTGTTAGGTTTAGGGTTGGTGTTATGGTTAGGTAAGGGCTTTGGTTCAGATTAGGGTTGGATTAGCATTAGGGTTAGGGTTAGATTTAGTGTTAGGGGTTAAGGATGTTAGGGTTAGGGTTAGGGTTAGGGTTAGGGGTAGGTGTATGGTTAGGGTTAGGAGTAGGGGTAGGGGCAGGAGTAGGGTTAGTTTCCGATTAGTGTGGGTTAGGGTTAGGGTCTGGTTTTAGGGATAGGGTTTTTGGTAGGCCTAGGGGTAGGATTAAGGGTAGGGTTAGGGTTAGGGGTTAGGTTAGTGTTAGTGTTAGTGTTAGTGTTAGGGGTTAGGATTAGTGTTAGGCTTAGGGGTTAGGGTTATGGATCGGGTTAGGATTGGTGCTTAGGTTTAGGGTTAGGTTTCGGGTTAGAGGGTTAGGTTTACGGTTACGGTTGCAGTTAGGGTTACAGGATAGGCATCAGGTTTAGGTTTAGGGTTAGGGTTAGAGGGTTAGGGTGAGGGTTAGGGTTAGAGGGCTAGGGTTAGGGTGAGGTTTAGGGATAGGGTTAGGTTTGGGGTTAGGGTTAGGGTTAGGGTTAGGGGTTAGGAGTTAGGGTTATGGTAAGCGTTAGGGTTAGGGTTAGCGATAGATAGTGTTAGGGGTTAGGGTTAGTGTTAGAGTTAGGGGTAAGGGGTTATGGTTAGGGTTAGGGCTAGAGTGTAAGGGTGAGGTTTAGGGTTAGGGTTAGGGGTTAGGGTTAGGGTTGTGGTAGGGGTAGGGGTAGAGTTAAGGGTAGGATTAGGGTTAGGGGATAGGGTTAAGGTGAGGGTTAGGGTTAGAGGGTTAGGGTTAGGGTTAGCTGTAGGGGTTAGGAGTAGGGTTATTGTAAGGTTTAGGGTTAGAGTTAGGGTTAGGGGTTAGGGTTAGGGTTAGGGTTTGTGTCAGGGTTAGGGTTTAGGGGTTAAGGTTACAGATTAGGGTTAGCATTAGTGTTAGGGGTAGTGGTAGGGTTAGGGTTAGGATTACGGGTAGGGTTACGGTTACGGATAGGGATAGGTTAGGGGTAGGGATAGGTTTGTTTTTTTTTAATTGGTTTTATTTTATTTTATTTTTTTAATTAATTTTTTATTAGTGTTCAATTTACCAACATACAGAATAACACCCGGTGCTCATCCCGTCAAGTGTCCCCCTCAGTGCCCGTAACCACTAACCCCCACCCCCGGCCCTCCTCCCCTTCCACCACCCCTAGTTCTTATCCCAGAGTTGGGAGTCTTTATGTTCTGTCTCCCTTTCTGATATTTCCCACACATTTCTTCTCCCTTCCCTTCTATTCACTTTCACTATTATTTATATTCCCCAAATGAATGAGAACATACACTGTTTGTCCTTCTCCGATTGACTTACTTCACTCAGATTTTTAATTTCTCCCTGATTGGATCTAAATTCTGCTGTCATGAAGTCTCTTGAGTCCTTTATGCTTCTTTCTAGAGCCACCAGTAGCTGTATAATAGTGCTTCTGAACTGGCTTTCTGACATTGAATTGTAATCCAGATTTTGTAACACTGTGGGAGAGAGGACTGTTTCTGATTCTTTCTTTTGAGGTGAGGTTTTTCCAGTCATTTTGCTCAGTGCAGAGTGGCCAAAAACAAGTTGTATTGGGAAAAGGAGAATAAGAGAGGAGAGAAAGAAGGAAAGAAAGAAGAAAAAGAAAAAAGAAAAAGGGAAGAAAAAAAAGGAAAAAAGAGAAGAAAAAGAGAAAGAAAAAAGAAAGAAAGAAAGGTGAAAAAAAGGGAGTGGGGGAAGCAATCAGAAATCAAAAAGAAAAAAAGAAAAGAAAAAAAAACCCACAGAGGAGTATCTTCTGTTTCTGTGTACTTTAAGTCCCTTGACTTCCCCTGAAACTTCTCCGTCTAGCTGTTCTTCTGGGGGAGGGGCCTGTTGTGCTGATTTTCAGGTGTTAGCACTTGGGGGAGCTGCTCCGCTCCCTGCCTGGTGCAGGGCTCAGTGGCGGTTGTTTACCCCGTGAGGCCCCTGGAGGAATGGCCCCGGTGGCTGCAGCAGCTCTGTAAACCTGGCTTCAGCCCCCGCAGGAATTCTGGAGAGCAGAGCTCTCAGCCTGCAGGGTCTGGAGGCTCGGGGCAGGGCCGCTGGTCTGTTCAGCTCGGGGCAGGAGCGTCCTCGCTGTCCTGGGCCCTCCCGGCCTCTGCCTGTCCTGGGGAGGCCGGATCCTGGGCTGTGTCCCCGCGCCCTGTGCTCCCGTCTGCGCTGTTGGATTCGCGCTCCCGGTGGCCAGCCTCCTCTCCGCGGAGCCGCCGCCCGAGCCCCTGGGAGCTGCTTCCGGAGCCGGGTAGCCCCCTCTACACGGAGCCTCTTCTGCGGGAGCCGCCGCCGCCGAGCTGCTTCCGGAGCCGCGCAGCCCCCTCCGCGGAGCCGCCGCCCGAGCCCTCCGAGCTGCTCCGTGTCCCGCGGTGCGCCCTGCAGCCCTTAGGGAGCTCGCCGCACTCTCCTGCGCGCTCCGCAGGTGCCTGTTAGTGTCCCAGGGAGCCCGAGGGCATCCCCGCCCTCCTGGATCCTGCTCTAACTCTCTGCGGGCCCCTTTCCGCCCGGGAAGGTTGGTGCAGCTCCTGCTTCTCCAGGACTGGGCTCTCCTGTCCTGGGGACACTCGCCCAGGCCTCAGCCCGGCTCCTCGCGGGGCCCCTCCCCCTTGGATGCCTTTTGTTTATTTCTTTTTCCCCGTCTTCCTACCTTGATAGAAGCGCGAACTCTTCTCACTGTAGCGTTCCAGCTGGTCTCTCTTTAAATCTCAGGCCGAATTCGTAGATTTTCAGAATGATTTGAAGGTTTTCTAGGTAATTTGGCGGGGACAGGTGATTTGGGGATCCTACACTTCCTCCATCTTGCCCCTCCTCTAGGGATAGGTTTAGAGTTAGGGTTAGGGTTAGGGAAAGGGGAAAGGTTAAGGGTAGGTGTACAGGTTGGGTTAGGCTGAGGGTTAGGGGTAGGTGTAGGGTTAGCGTTACGTGTAGTGGTAGGTATAGGTTTAGGGTTAGGGTTAGCGGAGGGTTAGGGTTAGGGTTAGGGTTAGGATTAGGGTTAGGGTTAGGGTTAGGGATAGGGGTAGGGGTAGGATTACAGTTAAGGTTAGGAGTAGGGGTAGGAGTAGGGTCAAAGTTACAGGTAGGGGTAGGGATAGGGTTAGGGTTAGTGGTAGGGTTATGGTTAGGGTAAGGGGTAAATTTAGGTTTAGGATTAGGGTTAGGGTTTAGGAATTAGGTTTATGGTTAGGGTTAGGGTTTGGGGTTAGGGTTAAAGTTAGGGTTAGGGGTTAGGGTTAGGGGTTAGGGTTCAGATTGGCGTTAAGGTTAGTAGTTAGGGTTAGAATTAGGGTTAGGGTTAGTGTTAGTGTTAGGGTTAGGGTTGTTAGGGTTAGGATTAGGGTTAGGTTAGGGTTAGGGTTAGGCGTTAGGTTTGATAGGTATAGGGTTATTGTTAGGGTTAGGGGTATGGTTAGGGTTTGGGATAGGGGTAGGGGTAAGGTTAGCCTTAGGGTTAGGATTAGTGTTCGGGTTAGGGTTACGGTTAGGGGTAGAGTGTTAAGGTTAGGGTTAGGCTTAGGTTTAGGGTTAACTTTTAGGGGTTAGGGTTAGGATAAGGGTTAGGGTTAGCGATAGGGTTAGGGCTTAGGGTTAGGGTTAGGTATAGGGTTAGGGGTTAGGAATTAGGGTTAGTGTTAGGGGTAGGGATAGGGTTAGGGGTAGCGGTAGGGTTACGGTTAGGGTTAGTGTTAGGTGTAGGGGTAGGGGTAGGGATAGGGATAGGGTTAGAGTTAGGGGTAGGGCTAGTGTTAGGGTTAGGGTTCGGGGTAAGTTTAGGGTTAGGGGTAGGGTTAGGATTTAGGAGTTAGGGTTAGGTTAGGGTTACGGTTTAGATTTAGGTTAGTGTTAGGGGTTAGGTTTAGGATTAGCGTTAGGGTTAGGGGTTAGGGTAAGGGTTAGTGTTAGAGTTAGTGTTAGTGTTAGGGTTTTTAGGATTAGGGTTAAGTTTCGGATTAGGTTTGGGTTAGGGTTAGGGTTAGGTTTAGGGTTAGGGTTAGGGGTTATGGGTTACGCTTAGGGTTAGGGTTGTGGTTAGGGTTAGGGTTGTTAGTGTTAGGGTTAGGGTTAGGCGTAGGTTTAGGATTAGGGTTGTGTTAGGGTTAGGGTTAATGTTAGGGTTAGAGGTTAGGGTGATAGGGTTAGGGTAGTTTAGGGTTAGGGGTAGGGTTTGGGTTTAGGGTTAGGGTTTAGGTTAGGGGTTCGGGTAGGGGTAGGGTTAGGGGTAGGGGTAGGATTAGTGTTAGTGTTAGGGTTAGGGTTAGTGGTAGGGATAGAGTTAGGTTTAGCATTAGGATTATGGGATAGGTTTAGGGTTAGGTATTAGTGTTAGGGTTTGGTGTTAGGGTTAGTGTTAAGGGTTAGGGTTAGGGTTAGGTGTAGGGTTAGGTTTAGGGTTACGGGTAGGGGTAGGGATAGGGTTAGGGTAAGGGTAAGGGTAGGGATAGAGTTAGGTTTAGGGTTAGGGGTATGGTTAGGGTTAGGTGTAGGGGTGTGGGTAGGGTTAGGCTTAGGGTTAGGGTAAGGTTTAGGGTTAGAGTTTCGGGTAGGGGTGGTGTTAGGGTTAGGTTTAGGGTTCGGGGTAGGGTTATGGGTAGGGTTATGGGTAGGTTTAGTGTTAGGGTTAGGGTTATGGTTTAGGAGTTAGTGTTAGGGTTAGCGTTAGGGTTAGGGTTAGGGTTTAGGGCTGGGGTTATGGTTTGGGTTAGGGTTAGGGGTAAGGGTTAGGGTTAGCGGTAGTGTTAGGGGTTAAGGTTATGGTTGGCTTAGTATTATGGTTATGGTTAGGGTTGTTAGGGTTAGGGTTAGTTTAGGGTTAGGTTTAGGGGTTAGGGTTGATAGGGATAGGTTTAGGTTAGGGTTAGGGTGAGGGTTAAGGGTAAGGATAGGATTAGGGTTAGGGGTTAGGAGATAGGGTTAGGTTAAGGTTAGGGTTAGCGTTAGGGGTTAGGATTAGGGTTAGGTTTAGGTGTAGGGTTAGGGTTAGGTGTTAGAGGTTAGGGTTAGGTTTAGGGTAGAGTGTTAGGGTTAAGGTTAGGGTTAGGGTTTAGGGTTTAGGGTTAGGGTTAGGATTAGGGTTTAGGTTTCAGGTTAGGGTTCTGTTTAGGTGTAGCTGTAGGGGTAGGGTTGGGGGTAGGGGTAGGTGTAGGGGTAGGGTTAAGGTTCGGATTATGGTTGGGTTAGTGTTCGGGTTAGGGTTAGGTGTTAGAGTTAGGGTTTGTGGTAGGGGTAGGGGTAGTGTTATGGGTAGGGTTAGGGTTTAGGGTTAGGGTTAGAGAGTTAGGGTTAGGGTTAGGGTTAGGGGTTAGGAGTTAGGGTTATGGTAAGGGTTAGGGTTAGCGTTAGGGTTAGGGGTTAGGGTTAGGGTTAGTGCCAGGGTTATGGGTTAGGGGTTAGGGTTAGGGTTAGGTTTAGGGGTTAGGGTTAGAGTTTGGGTTAGGGTTAGGGATTAGGGTTAGGGTAGGTTTAGAGCGTTAGGGTTAGGGTGAGGGTTGGGGTTAGGGTAGGGTTATGGTTAGAGGGTTAGTGTTAGGGTTAGGGTTAGGGTTATGTTTAGTTGTTAGTGTTAGGGTTATGGTTAGGGGTTTTAGTGTTAGGGTTAGGGTTAGGCTTAGGTTTTAGGATTATGGTGTGGTTAGGGTTAGGGTTAAGGTTAGGGGTTAGGGGTTAGGGTTGTTATGGTTAGGGATAGGGTTAGGGTTAGGGTAAGGGTTTAGGGTTAGGGTTCAGGGATCCCTGATTTTATTCTTTTTTATTCGATTCGATTCGATCTGCTTCTTTTTGGTTTGATTCAATTCTTTCCGATTCAATTTGATTCGATTCTTTTTGATTCTATTTGACTCTTTTTGATTTGATTAGATTCAATTCGATTCGATTCGATACTTTTCTGTTCCATTCTATTTTTGATTCGATACATTTCGATTCTTTTCAATTCGATTCGATTCGATTGTTTTCAATTCAATTCCATTCTTTTCGATTCGATTTGACTCTTTTTGATTCGATTAGATTCAATATGATTCAATTCAATTCAATTAGATTCGATTCGATTCTATACTTTTCGATTCGATTAGGTTCTTTTTGATTCGATTTGATTCGATTCGATTCTTTTTGATTCGATTCGACTCTTTTTGATTCGATTAGATTCAATTCAATTCATTTCGATACTTTTCAATTCAATTCGAATCGAATCTTTTCGAGTCGATTCGTTTTGATTCTTTTCGATTCGATTAGATCAGATTTTTTTCGATTCTATTCGAATCATTTCAATTCGATTCAATTCTTATCAATTCAATTAGATTCTTTTTGATTCAATTAGATTCGATTCAATTCTATACTTTCATTTTGATTCGATTCTTTTCGATTCGATTCTTTTTGATTCTATTCGATTCGATTCGATTTTTTTGGATTCGATTCTATTCGATTCTTTTTGATTTGATTCGATTTGATTTGAATCTTTCGATTCGATTTGATTCATTTCGGTTCGTTTCAATTCTTTTCTATTCGATTCGATTCAATCTAAATCTTTTCAAATCAATTCGATTCGATTTGATTCTTTTCGATTCGATTGGATTCTTTTCGAATCGATTCGATTCGATTCTTTTCAATTCGATTCGATTCAATTCGATTCTTTTTGATTCAATTCGATTCTTTTCGTTTCGATTCAACTCTTTTTATACGATTAGATTCAATGCGATTTGATTTGATACTTTTCGATTCGATTTGATTTGATTCCTTTCCTTTCGATTCATTTCAATTCTTTTCAATTCGATTCTTTTCGCTTCTATTCGATTCGATTCGATTCTTTTCAATTCTTTTCGATTCATTCAATTCGATATGATTCAATTGTTTTCTATTCTTTTTGATTCGATACAATTCGATTCGATTCTTTTCGATTCGATTTGATTCGATCTGATTCGTTTCGATTTGATTCGATTCTTTCCTATTCTATTCAATTCAATTCATATCGATTCATTTTGATTCTTTCGATTCTATTCGATTCTTTTCAATTTGATTCAATTCTTTTTCTTAATTTTTAAAAATTGATTTATTTATGATAGTCACAGAGAGAGAGAGAGATAGGCAGAGACACAGGCAGAGGGAGAAGCAGGCTCCATGCACCGGGAGCCCAATATGAGATTCGATCCCGGGTCTCCAAGATCGCGCCCTGGGCCAAAGGCACACGCCATACCACTGCGCCACCCAGGGATCCCTGATTTGATTCTTTTTGATTCGATTCGATTCGACTTGCTTCTTTTCGGTTCGATTCAATTCTTTCCGATTCGATTTGATTCGATTCGATTATTTTTTATTCTATTTGACTCTTTTTGATTCGATTAGATTCAATTCGATTCGATTTGATACTTTTCGATTCAATTCGATTCGATTCTTTTTGATTCGATACGTTTCGATTCTTTTCAATTCGATTCGATTCGATTCTTTTCGATTTGATTTGACTCTGATTCGATTAGATTCAATTTGATTCGATTCAATTCGATTAGATTCAATTCGATTCTATACTTTTCGATTCGATTCGATTCTTTTCGATTCATTTCGACTCTTTGATTCGATTAGACTCAATTCGATTCATTTCGATTATTTTCTTTTTTTTTTCATTTCGATTATTTTCAATTCGATTCGATTCAAATCTTTTCGATTCGATTCGTTTCGATTCTTTCGATTCGATTCAATTCTTTTTGACTCGATCCGATTCTTTTCGATTCGTTTCCATTCATTTCAATTCGATTCGATTCGATTTTTTTCGATTCTTTTCAAATCTTTTCAATTCGATTCGATTCTTATCAATTCGATTCAATTCTTTTCGATTCGATTCGATTTGATTCGATTCTATACTTTTCATTTTGATTCGATTCGATTCTTTTCAATTCGATTCTTTTCGATTCTATTCTTTTCGATTTGATTTTTGGATTCGATTCGATTCGATTCTTTTTGATTCGATTCGATTTGATTTGATTAGATTCAATTCGATTCTTTTCTATTTGATTCGATTCTATCCTTTTCCATTCAATTCGATTCGATTCTTATCGACTCGATTCGATTCTTTTCGATTCGATTAGATTCGATTTGATTCTATACTTTTCAATTCAATTCGTTTCGATTTGATGCGATTCGATTCTTTTCGATTCTATTTGATTCGATGTGATTCTTTTCAATTCGATTCGATTCTTTTCTATTCGATTTGACTCTTTTTGACTCGATTAGATTCAATTCGATTTGATTCAATTCGATTAGATTCGATTCTATTCAACACTTTTCGATTCGATTCGATTTGAGTCTTTTCGATTCTATTCTTTTCGATTCCATACGATTATTTTCGATTCGATTTGATTCTTTTCGATTCTTTCTTTTCGATTCGATACAATTCGATTCTTTTCGATTCGATTAGATTCAATTTGATTCTTTTTTTTGTTTATTTATTTATTTATGATAGTCACACAGAGAGAGAGAGAGAGGCAGAGACTCACGCAGAGGGAGAAGCAGGCTCCATGCACCAGGAGCCTGACGTGGGATTTGATCCCAGGTCTCCAGGATCATGCCCTGGGCCAAAGGCAGGCGCTAAACCGCTGTGCCACCCAAGGTTCCCCAATTTGATTCTTTTCAATTCGATTCGATACTTTTCTATTCGATTTGATTTGATTTCCGATTCAATTCAACTTTTTGATTCGATTAGATTCATTTCGATTCGATTCGATACTTTTTGATTCGATTCGATTCGATTCTTTTCGATTTGATTCGATTCTTTTCGAATTGATTCGATTATATTTGATTCTTTTCGATTTGATTCGATTCAATTTGATTCTATACTTTTCGATTTGATTAGATGCGATTCTTTTCGATTCGATTCGTTTCTTTTTGATTCAATTTGATTCGATTCGATTGTTTTCGATTCGATTCGATTCGATTCTTTTCGATTCGATTCGATTCTTTTCGATTCAATTTGATTAGATTCTTTTCGATTCAATTTGAGACAATTGTTTTCTATTCAATTTCATTCGATTCTTTTCGATTTGATTCTTTTGATTCGATTTGACTCTTTTTGATTCGATTAGATTCAATTCGATTCAATTCGATTTGATTCTTTTCTATTCTATTCGATTCAATTCGATTCGATTCATTTTGATTCTTTCGATTTGATTCGATTCGATATGCATCTTTTCGATTCGATTCAATTCTTTTCGAATTGATTCGATTCGAATCTCTTCGATTCGATTCTTTTCAATTCAATTCTTTCCTATTCGATTCTTTTCAATTCCATTCGATTCTTTTCGATTCGATTCGATTTGATTTGAATCTTTTTGTTTCGATTCGATTCAACTCGTTTCGGTTCGATTCGATTCGATCTGATTCTTTTCGATTCAATTCGATTTGATTCTTTTCGATTCGATTCGATTCAATTCTTTTCGAATCGATTCGATTCGATTCTTTTCAATTCGATTCTTTTCGATTCGATTCGACTTTATATACAATTAGATTCAATTCGATTAGATTCAATTCTTTCAATTTGATTTGATTCGATTCTTTTCGATTCTATTCGATCCGATTTGATTCTTTTCAATTCTTTTTGATTTGATTTCTTTTCGATTGAATTTGATATGATTCGATTCTTTTCTATTCTTTTTGATTCATTCGATTATTTCTATTCTATTCCATTCGATTCGATTCATTTCGATTCATTCGATTCAATTTTATTCTTTTCGATTTGATTCGATTTTTTTTTGAATTCTTCTAATTTATTTATTTATGATAGTCACAGAGAGAGAGAGAGAGAGAGAGAGAGAGAGGCACAGACACAGGCAGAGGGAGAAGCAGGCACCATGCACCAGGAGCCCGATATGGGATTCGATATCGGGTCTCCAGGATCGTGCACTGGGCCAAAGGCACGCGCCAAACCACTGTGCCACCCAGGGATCCTTGATTCGATTCTTTTTGATTCGATTCGATTCGCTTCTTTTCGGTTCGATTCGATTCTTTTTTATTCAATTTGATTCAATTCGATTCTTTTCGATTCTATCCGACTCTTTTTGATTTGATTAGATTCAATTCGATTCAATTTGATACTTTTCGATTCGATTCGATTCTTTTTGATTCGATTCATTTTGATTCTTTTCGAATCGATTCAATTCAATTCTTTTCGTTTTGATTCAATTCAATTTGATTCTTTTCGACTCGATTCGATTTTTTCGATTAGATTTGATTGTTATTGATTCGATTCTTTTCAACTCGATTATATTCAGTTCGATTCTATACTTTTCGATTCAATTCCATTCGATTCGATTCTTTTTGATTCGACTCGACTTGATTCTTTTCGAATCGATTCGATTCGATTCATTTCTATTATTTTCGATTCAATTCAATTCTTTTCGATTCTATTCAATTCTTTTCAATTTGATTTGATTATATTCGATTCTTTTCGATTTGATTCGATTCTTTTCAATTCGATTCGATTTGATTCGATTCTTTTCGATTCGATTCCTCTTTTTGATATGATTAGATTCAATTCGATTTGATTTGACACTTTTTGATTTGATTCGATTCGATTCCTTTCAATTGGATTCGTTTTGATTCTTTTCGATTTGATTCAATTCTTTTCGATTCAATTAGATTCTTTTTGATTCTATTTGATTCAATTGGATTCTTTTCGATTCAATTCTTTTGTATTCATTTCGATTCCATATGATCTGATTCTTTCTATTCTTTTCAATTCGATACAATTCGATTTGATTCTTTTTTATTCGATTCGATTTGATCTGATTCCATTCGATTTGATTCGATTCTTTTCTATTCTATTCGATTCAATTCTATTCAACATTTTGATTCTTTCGATTCGATTCTATTCGATTCCATTCGATTCTTTTCAATTCGATTCTATTCTTTCCTTAATTTTTTAAAATTTATTTATTTATGATAGTCACAGAGAGAGAGAGAGAGAGGCAGAGACACAGGCAGAGGGAGAAGCAGGCTCCAGGCACAGGGAGCCTGATATGGAATTCGACCTGGGTCTCCAGGATCCCACCCTGGACCAAAGGCAGGCACCAACCACTGTGCCAACCAGGGATCCCTGATTCAATTCTTTTTGATTCGATTCGATTCTTATGGATTCGTTAGAATAGAAAACAATCGAATAGAATAGGTTAGAAAATAATAGAATAGAATCAAATTGAATGGAATAGAATAGAAAAGAATCGAATCGAATTGAATACAATAGAATAGAATACAAGTGAATAGAATAGAATAGAAAAGAATAGAATTGAATAGAATAGAAAGAATAGAATAGAAAAGAATAGAATGGAATGGAATCTAATAGAATAGAAATAATCGAATCGAATGCAATAGGATAGAATAGAATAGAATAGAATAGAAAACAAAAGAATAGAATAGAATCGAAAAGAATAGAATAGAATACAATCAAATAGAATAGAGTAGAATAGAAATGAATCGAGTAGAATAGAGGAGAATAGAATAGAAAAGAATAGAATAGAACACATAGAATAGAAAATAATAGAATTGAATCGAAATGAATTGAATCAAATCGAATAGAATAGAATAGAAAGAATCAAATTGAATAGAATCAAATAGAATAGAAGAGAATTGAATAGAAAAGAATCGAATCAAATCAAATTGAACCGACGAATGAATAGATCCGAATAGAATAGAGAAGAATCGAATAGAATCGAATGGAATCCAATAGAATAGAATAGAATAGAATAGAATAGAATAGATTAGAATAGAATAGAAAAGAATAGAATAGAATACAACAGAATAGGAGAGAATAGAAAGGAATAAAAATCAAATAGAATAGGATACTATAGAAAAGAATCGAATCGAATAGAATAGAATAGAAAAGAGTCAAATAGAATCTAAACGAATACAATAGAATAGAAAAGAAAAGAATCAAATAGAATAGAATAGAAAAGAATCAAATAGAATAGAATAGAAAAGAATAGAATAAAATCGAATAAAATAGAAAAGAATAAAAACGAATCGAATCAAATAGAATAGAATAGAATAGAATCTAATAGAATACAATAGAAGAGAATAGAATTGAATTGAGTAGAATAGAAGAGAAAAGAATAGAGTCGACCTAATCGAATCGATTCGAATAGAATGGAAATGAATAGAATAGAAAAGAATAGAATAGAATAAAATAGAATAAAATAGAAAAGAATAGAATCGAATAGAAAAGAATAGAATCTAATCAAATAGAATAAAATAGAATAGAATAGAAAATAGAATAGAATCGAGAATTGAAAAGAATAGAATAGAAAAGAATAGAATCAAATCGAATCAAATAGAATAGAATAGAAAAGAATCGAATAGAATAGAGTAGAATAGAAAAGAATAGAATAGAATAGAGTATAATAGAAAAAATAGAATAGAATTGAATAGAATAGAATAGAAGAGTTTAGAATTGAATAGAATTGAATAGGAAAGAATCAAATCGAATCTAATGAATAGATTAGAATAGAATAGAATAGAACAGAATACAACAGAATAGGAGAGAATCGAGTTGAATCAAATAGAATAGAATAGAATAGAAAAGAGTCGAATCAAATCGATTCAAATAGAATAGAAAAGAGACTAATAGAATCAAATCGAATCGAATAGAATAGAATAGAAAAATTGAATCGATCGCATCTAATTGAAAAGAATAGTATGGAATAGAAAAGAATCGAATCGAATAGAATAGAGTAGAGAAGAATCGAGTCGCATAGAATAGAATAGAATAGAATGGAATTGAATTGAATCGAAACAAATATAATCAAAAAGAATCTAACTGAATAGAATCAAAAAGAATGGAATCGAATAGAATCGAAAAGAATCGAATCAAAAAGAATCGAATTGAATCAAATCGAAAAGTAACGAATCGAATTGATCTAATTGAATCAAAAAGAGTCGAATCAAATCGAAAAGAATCAAATCGAATCAAAATGAATTGAAAAGAAACGAATCGAATCGAATTGAAAAGAAGCTAATCAAATCGAATCGAATTGAATCAAAAAGATTTGAATCAAATCGAATCGAAAAGAGGCGAATCAAATCGAATCGAATTGAATCGAAAAGAATCGACCAAATCGAAAAGAATCAAATCGAATCGAATCAAAAAGATTCAAATCAAATCGAATCGAAAAGAATTGGATGGAATCGAAACAAAAGAATCAAAATGAAACGAATCGAATTGAATCGAATAGAATAGAAAAGAATCAAATCAAATCGAATCAAACAGGAACGAATCAAATCGAATCGAAAAGAATCGAATCGAATTGAAAAGGATTAAATCATACCGAATCAAATCGAATAGAAAAGATTCTAATTGAATCAAATTGAAAAGAATCGAAAACAATTGAATCGAATAGAATGGAATCAAAAAGAATCAAATCGAATTGAATCGAATTGAAAAGCATCGAAACCAATAGAATCGAAAAGAATCGAATCAAATAGAAAAGAATCAAATGGTATCGAATTGAATCGAATAGAATCGAATAGAATCGAAAAGAATTGAAAAGAATTGAATCGAATAGAATCGAATCAAATTGAAATGAACCGGATCGAATCAAATTGAATCGAAAAGAATGAAATCGAACCGAAAAGAATCGAATTGAATTGAATAGAAAAGAATCGAATGGTATCGAATTGAATCGAATCGAAAAGAATTGAAAAGAATCGAATCGAATGGAAAAGAATCGAATGGTATCGAATTGAATCAAATAGAAAAGAATCGAATAGAATAGAATCGAAAACAATCAAATCGAATCGATCAAATTGAAAAGAATCGAAATGAATCAAATCGAAAAGAATCGAATCGAATCGAATCGAAAAGTATAGAATCGAATTGAATTGAATCGAAAAGAATTGAATAAAATCGAATTGAAAAAAAACGAATGGAATCGAATCAAATCGAAAAGAATCGAATATAATCAAATCAAATCGAAAAGAATCTAATCGAAAAGAATCTAATTGAATCAAAAAGTATCGAATCAAATCGAATCGAATGAAAAAGAGTCAAATTGAATTGGAAGGGATCCCTGGGTGGCGCAGCGGTTTGGCGCCTGCCTTTGGCCCAGGGCGCGATCCTGGAGACCCGGGATCGAATCCCACATCGGGCTCCCGGTGCATGGAGCCTGCTTCTCCCTCTGCCTATGTCTCTGCCTCTCTCTCTCTGTGACTATCATAAATAAATAAAAAATTAAAAAAAAATTGAATTGGAAATTGAATCAAATTGAATTGGAAAGAAACGGAATGAATCGAATCGAAAAGAATCGAATTGAATCTAATCAAAAAGAAAAGAACCGAATCGAATCGAATCGAAAAGAAACGAATCGAATCGAATCGAATCGAAAAGAATCGAATCGAATTGAATCAAAAGAATCGATATGAATCGAATCGAATTGAATCAAATAATATAGAAAAAATAATATAGAAAATATAGAAATAATATAGAAAAGAATAGAATCAAATCGAATCAAACAGGAACGAATCGAATAGAATCGAAAAGAAACGAATCGAAGTGAATTGAAAACAATCGAATCGAATCGAAATGCATAGAATCTAATTGAATCGAATCGAATCAAATTGAATAGAAAAGAATTGAATCAAAACGAAAAGAATTGGAGGAGGGGCAAGATGGCAGAAGAGTAGGGTCCCCAAGTCACCTGTCCCCACCAAATTACCTAGAAAACCTTCAAATCATCCTGAAAATCTACGAATTCGGCCTGAGGTTAAAAGAGAGAACAGCTGAAACGCTACAGTGAGAAGAGTTCGCACTTCTATCAAGGTAGAAAGACGGGGAAAAAGAAATAAAGAAACAAAAGGCCTCCAAGGGGGAGGGGCCCCGCGAGGAGCCGGGCTGAGGCCTGGGCGAGTGTCCCCAGGACAGGAGAGCCCCGTCCCGGAGAAGCAGGAGCTGCACCAACCTTCCCGGGCGGAAAGGGGCCCGCAGGGAGTTGGAGCAGGACCCAGGAGGGCGGGGATGCCCTCGGGCTCCCTGGGACACTAACAGGCACCGGCACCCCAGAAGAGTGCACCGAGCTCCCTAAGGGCTGCAGCGCACACGGCGGGACACGGAGCAGCTCGGAGGGGCTCGGGCAGCGGCTCCACAGAGAGGCGGGTGCGCCACCAGGAGCGCGAATCCAACAGCGCAGGCCCCGGAGCACAGGGCGCTGGGACACAGCCCAGGATCTGGCCTCCCCCAGGACAGGCAGAGGCCGGGAGGGCCCAGGACAGCAAGGACGCTCCTGCCCCGAGCTGAGCAGACAAGCGGCCCCACCCCCGAGCCTCCAGGCCCTGCAGGTGGAGAGCTCCCCTCTCCGCAGTTCCTGCAGGGGCTAAAGCCAGGTTTCCAGAGCTGCTCCAGCCACTGGGGCCGTTCCTCCAGGGGCCTCACGGGGTAAACAATCCCCACTGAGCCCTGCACCAGGCAGGGGGGAGAGCAGCTCCCCCAAGTCCTAACACCTGAAAATCAGCAAAAACAGGCCCCTCCCCCAGAAGACCAGCTAGACGGACCAGTTCCAGGGGAAGTCAAGGGACTTAAAGTATACAGAATCAGAAGATACTCCCCGTGGTTTTTTTTCTTTTTTTCTTTTTGATTTCTGATTGCTTCCCCCACCCCCTTTTTTTTCACCTTTCTTTCTTTTTTCTCTTTTTCTTCTCTTTTTTCCTTTTTTTCTTCCCTTTTTCTTTTTTCTCTTTCTTGTTTCTTTCCTTCTTTCTCTCCTCTCTATTTCTCCTTTTCTCAATACAACTTGTTTTTGGCCACTCTGCACTTAGCAAAATGACTAGAAGGAAAACCTCACTTCAAAAGAAAGAATCAGAAACAGTTCTCTCTCCCACAAAGTTACAAAATCTGGACTACAATTCAATGTCAGAAAGCCAATTCAGAAGCACTATTATACAGCTACTGGTGGCTCTAGAAAAAAGCATAAAGGACTCAAGAGACTTCATGACTGCAGAATTTAGATCCAATCAGGCAGAAATTAAAAATCAATTGAATGAGATGCAATCCAAACTAGAAGTCCTAACGACGAGGGTTAATGAGGTGGAAGAACGAGTGAGTGACATAGAAGACAAGTTGATGGCAAAGAGGGAAACTGAGGAAAAAAGACACAGACAATTAAAAGACCATGAAGACAGATTAAGGGAAATAAACGACAGCCTAAGGAAGAAAAACCTACATTTAATTGGATTTCCCGAGGGTGCCAAAGGGACAGAGGGTCAGAATATGTATTTGAACAAATCCTAGATGAAAACTTTCCTAATCTGGGAAGGGAAACAGGCATTCAGATCCAGGAAATAGAGAGATCCCCCCTAAAATAAATAAAAACCGTTCAACACCTCGACATTTAATAGTGAAGCTTGCAAATTCCAAAGATAAAGACAAGATCCTCAAAACAGCAAGAGACAAGAAATCCCTGACTTTTATGGGAAGGAGTATCAGGGTAACAGCAGACCTCTCCACAGAGACCTGGCAGGCCTGAAAGGGCTGGCAGGATATATTCAGGGTCCTAAATGAGAAGAACATGCAACCAAGAATACTTTACCCAGCAAGGCTCTCATTCAAAATGGAAGGAGAGATAAAGAGCTTCCAAGACAGGCAGGAACTGAGAGAATATGTGATCTGCAAACCAGCTCTGCAAGAAATTTTAAGGGGGACTCTTAAAATTCCCCTTTAAGAAGAAGTTCACTGGAACAATCCACAAAAACAAGGACTGAATAGATATCATGATGACACTAAACTCATATCTGTCAATAGTAACTCTGAACGTGAACGGGCTTAATGACCCCATCAAAAGGCGCAGGGTTTCAGACTGGATAAAAAAGCAGGACCCATCTATTTGCTGTCTACAAGAGACTCATTTTAGACAGAAGGACACCTACAACCTGAAAATAAAAGGTTGGAGAACCATTTTCCATTCAAATGGTCCTCAAAAGAAAGCAGGGGTAGCCATCCTTATATCAGATAAACTGAAATTTACCCCGAAGACTGTAGTGAGAGATGAAGAGGGACACTATCTCATACTTAAAGGATCTATCCAACAAGAGGACTTAACAATCCTCAATATATATGCCCCGAATGTGGGAGCTGCCAAATATTTAAACCAATTAATAACCAAAGTGAAGAAATACTTAGATAATAATACACTTATACTTAGTGACTTCAATCTAGCTCTTTCTACCCTCGATAGGTCTTCTGAGCACAACATCTCCAAAGAAACGAGAGCTTTAAATGAGACACTGGACCAGACGGATTTCACACATATCTACAGAACTTTACATCCAAACTCAACTGAATACACATTCTTCTCAAGTGCACATGGAACTTTCTCCAGAATAGACCACATATTGGGACACAAGTCGGGTCTGAACCGATACCAAAAGATTGGGATCGTCCCCTGCATATTCTCAGACCATAATGCCTTGATATTGGAATTAAATCACAACAAGAAGTTTGGAAGGACCTCAAACACGTGGAGGTTAAGGACCATCCTGCTAAAAGATGAAAGGGTCAACCAGGAAATTAAGGAAGAATTAAAAAGATTCATGGAAACTAATGACAATGAAGATACAACCGTTCAAAATCTTTGGGATGCAGCAAAAGCAGTCCTAAGGGGGAAATACATCGCAATACAAGCATCCATTCAAAAACTGGAAAGAACTCAAATACAAAAGCTAACCTTACACTTAAAGGAGCTTGAAATGAAACAGCAGATAGACCCTACGCCCAGGAGAAGAAGACAGTTAATTAAAATTCGAGCAGAACTCAACGAAATTGAGACCAGAAGAACTGTGGAACAGATCAACAGAACCAGGAGTTGGTTCTTTGAAAGAATTAATAAGATAGATAAACCATTAGCCAACCTTATTAAAAAGAAGAGAGAGAAGACTCAAATTAATAAAATCATGAATGAGAAAGGAGAGATCACTACCAACTACCAACACCAAGGAAATACAAACGATTTTAAAAACATATTATGAACAGCTATACGCCAAAAAATTAGGCAATCTAGAAGAAATGGATGCATTCCTGGAAAGCCACAAACTACCAAAACTGGAACAGGAAGAAATAGAAAACCTGAATAGGCCAATAACCAGGGAGGAAATTGAAGCAGTCATCAAAAACCTCCCAAGACACAAGAGTCCAGGGCCAGATGGCTTCCCAGGGGAATTCTATCAAACGTTTAAAGAAGAAATCATACCTATTCTACTAAAGCTGTTTGGAAAGATAGAAAGAGATGGAGTACTTCCAAATTCGTTCTATGAGGCCAGCATCACCTTAATTCCAAAACCAGACAAAGACCCCACCATAAAGGAGAATTACAGACCAATATCCCTGATGAACATGGATGCAAAAATTCTCAACAAGATACTAGCCAATCGGATCCAAAGCACATTAAGAAAATTATTCACCATGACCAAGTAGGATTTATCCCTGGGACACAAGGCTGGTTCAACACTCGTAAAACAATCACTGTGATTCGTCATATTAGCAAGAGAAAAACCAAGAACCATATGATCCTCTCATTAGATGCAGAGAAAGCATTTGACAAAATACAGCATCCATTCCTGATCAAAACTCTTCACAGTATAGGGATAGAGGGAACTTTCCTCGACATCTTAAAAGCCATCTACAAAAAGCCCACAGCAAATATCATTCTCAATGGGGAAGCACTGGGAGCCTTTCCCTTAAGATCAGGAACAAGACAGGAATGTCCACTCTCACCACTGCTATTCAGCATAGTACTGGAAGTCCTAGCCTCAGCAATCAGACAACAAAAAGACATTAAATGCATTCAAATTGGCAAAGAAGAAGTCAAACTCTCCCTCTTCGCCGATGACATGATACTCTACATAGAAAACCCAAAAGCCTCCACCCCAAGATTGCTAGAACTCATACAGCAATTTGGTAGCGTGGCAGGATACAAAATCAATGCCCAGAAATCAATGGCATTTCTATACACTAACAATGAGACTGAAGAAAGAGAAATTAAGGAGTCAATCCCATTTACAATTGCACCCAAAAGCATAAGATACCTAGGCATAAACCTAACCAAAGAGGTAAAGGATCTATACCCTAAAAACTATAGAACACTTCTGAAAGAAATTGAGGAAGACACAAAGAGATGGAAAAATATTCCATGCTCATGGATTGGCAGAATTAATCTTGTGAAAATGTCCATGTTACCCAGGGCAATTTACACGTTTAATGCAATCCCTATCAAAATACCATGGCCTTTCTTCAGACAGTTAGAACAAATTCTTTTAAGATTTGTGTGGAATCAGAAAAGACCCCGAATAGCCAGGGGAATTTTAAAAAAGAAAACCATATCTGGGGGCATCACAATGCCAGATTTCAGGTTGTACTACAAAGCTGTTGTCATCAAGACTATGTGGTACGGGCACAAAAACAGACACATAGTTCAATGGAACAGAATAGAGAACCCAGAAGTGGACCCTGAACTTTATGGTCAACTAATATTCGATAAAGGAGGAAAGACTATCCATTGGAAGAAAGACAGTCTCTTCAATAAATGGTGCTGGGAAAATTGGACATCTACATGCTGAAGAATGAAACTAGACCACTCTCTTTCACCATACACAAAGATAAACTCAAAATGGATGAAAGATCTAAATGTGAGACAAGATTCCATCAAAATCCTAGAGGAGAACACAGGCAACACCCTTTTGAACTCGGCCACAGTAACTTCTTGCAAGATACATCCACGAAGGCAAAAGAAACAAAAGCAAAAATGAACTATTGGGACTTCATCCAGATAAGAAGCTTTTGCACAGCAAAGGATACAGTCAACAAAACTCAAAGACAACCTACAGAATGGGAGAAGATATTTGCAAATGATGTATCAGATAAAGAACTAGTTTCCAAGATCTATAACCACCTTATTAAACTCAACAGCAAAGAAACAAACAATCCAATCATGAAATGGGTAAAAGAAATGAAGAGAAATCTCACAGACGAAGACATAGACATGGCCAACATGCACATGAGAAAATGCTCTGCATCACTTGCCATCAGGGAAATACAAATCAAAACCACAATGAGATACCACCTCACACCGGTGAGAATGGGGAAAATTAACAAGGCAGGAAACCACAAATGTTGGAGAGGATGCGGAGAAAAGGGAACCTCTTACACTGTTGGTGGGAATGTGAACTGGTGCAGCCACTCTGGAAAACTGTGTGGAGGTTCCTCAAAGAGTTAAAAATAGACCTGCCCTACGACCCAGCAATTGCACTGTTGGGGATTTACCCCAAAGATACAGATGCAATGAAATGCCAGGACACCTGCACCCGATGTTTCTAGCAGCAATGTCCACAATAGCCAAACTGTGGAAGGAGCCTCGGTGTCCATCGAAAGATGAATGGATAAAGAAGATGTGGTTTATGTATACAATGGAATATTACTCAGCCATTAGAAACGACAAATACCCACCATTTGCTTCAACGTGATGGAACTGGAGGGTCAATCAGAGAAGGACGAACAGTGTATGTTCTCATTCATTTGGGGAATATAAATAATAGTGAAAGGGAATATAAGGGAAGGGAGAAGAAATGTGTGGGAAATATCAGAAAGGGAGACAGAACATAAAGACTCCCAACCCTGGGAAAAGAACTAGGGGTGGTGGAAGGGGAGGAGGGCGGGGGTGGGAGTGAGTGGTGATGGGCACTGAGGGGGACACTTGACGGGATGAGCACCGGGTGTTATTCTGTATGTTGGTAAATTGAACACTAATAAAAAATTAGTTAAAAAAATAAAATAAAATAAAAAAGAATTGAATCGAATTGAAAAGAATAGAAAAGAATCGAATCGTATCGAATCAAATCGAATAGAAAAGATTCGAATCGAATCAAATTGAAAAGAATCGAAAACAATCGAATCGAATACAATAGAATTGAAAAGAATTGAATCGAATGAATCGAATTGAATGAATCAAAACGAATAGAATCGAAAAGAATCAAATCGAATCGAATCGAAAAGAATCGAATTGAATCGAATCGAATCAAAACGAAGTAAATATAATCGAATCGAAAAGAATCGAATTGAAAAGAATCAAAAAGAATGGAATTGAATCAAATCGAAAAGAAAGAATCGAAATGAATCGAATCGAATTGAATCGAAT